>NEWO01000791.1:4403-23887 GCA_003013225.1 Phalaenopsis aphrodite | reverse complement strand
AAATTTGGGAATTTTGGCCAAATTTGGGTCCCAAGAGCAGTTAGGTAATTTGGAGGTGCCTAGGGGCAAAAGGCCAAGTTGGGTATTTCAAGTGCAATTGGGTAGAGAACCATTTTGAATGAGTCATGGACCAATGAAATCTTCATTTTGGGTCCCCATATATTGGTCTTAACCAGGGTATTGTGAGGATATTGTGTATCTTAACTTCAAACCAACACCCAGGGTCAATCCTAAGGCCAAGTAGTCCTATAGGAACTCTTCTTGAGTTTTCTCATAATGATCTTACCTACTAGTTAGGATCAATATGTGAAACTTCAAGTTTAGCAAAGAAAAGAGTTTTGAATTTCTAATGATGAGGGTACCTTTTCTAGTTTTCTAAGACTAGTCAATAGGAAAGTTCTATGGCTAGACCTAGGCTACTAAAAAAGTTTCTAGACCTCAACCAAAAGTGAGGTCAACAATATATTTCCCAATATTTTATTCTATCCGTGTAAGCATACTTCAAGTTCAACTTATAAGACTAACACTGTATTTTCATGCCTATGAAATATTTTAATGAGCTACGCTCCATAGCTTCAAATTCTTATGTTAAGACACCTTTAGGATTGTTTATTTCTTCTTCTTGAGATTAAACAAAACATCAAGTTTAATACTGAATTTGAATCAAATTGTCCAGCTAATTGATCTACACTAGACCAAGCAATTTGATGAAGCACAAGAGCAGGAATCTAAAAATATGAAGCACAAGCATTCAGATGTTATACTTCCTAAAGCTCAAGGTAAAAAGATTATTCCGCATTACTTCCTTCATTGAAGCACAAGAGCAGGAATCTAAAAATATGAAGTTGAAAAAAAATAAGTGTAGCGATATTTCTAATAATATTCAACTAATAAATTCTCAAATTCTTCATTCATAGGCATACTATCTCATCAGTAATTCGTTCCCTCAGCTCTGACATCTCGCATGCACCTTCTCCATCAACGGTGAAGGCAATGGAAGCCTCAGTCTCTTCTTCTGTAAAATACTGACCGAGTTGGTATTCAAATGCTTCCGAATGCACATTTTCTTCATCCTCTTCCGTCAAATGAAAGTCAATATCACTACGAGAATGATGTCTTCTTATGTAATTATGAAGAGCCATTGTAGCACAGACAATCTGTATCTGCTTCAAAAAATTGTAGGGAGGCATATCGCGGAGTATCACCCATTTCTTTTTCCAGACACCAAAAGTCCTCTCAATTACTCCACGAAGCGATGAATTTCGTTTATTAAACATTTCATTTCTTCCTCGTGTGACGTTACTTACACGTGTGAAGTCTGGTATGTGATATCTCGTATCAAGAAATGACTTTAAATACACTCGTTGCAATGGGTAACCAGCATCAACCAAGTAATACTTGCCTAATAAATGAAACAATTAGTACGGAAATTCAAGTTATTTTAGGGATACCAAGTAATAATTGCCTAATAAATTGAAAAATTTATATGAGTTCGATCTCGAGCATACCTGCAGGTAGATGTGGAAAGTTGCTATTAGGATCCCGTGTCACAGATTTAAAAACTCGACTGTCATGTGCGCTGCCCTCCCACCCAGCCATAACAGAAGTGAAACACATGTTAAAGTCACAGACGACCATGACATTTTGGGTAGGGCTACCACAACGACTGATAAATGCGTCAACATGTGCTCCATCAATCGCGCCAATGCAGTCATGATGAGAAAATGTTAGGTTTGACATATCAATGTTTATCCTTACAAAGTTAACTATAATGAATCCGATAGAATACCTTGAAAAATGGCATATATCGTGCATCACGTGCTATCTCAACCGGCATCTGCTCAAACTTATAATATGAGGGTCTGATGACATGAGAGGACAAGCTAACAAGTGCGCTCAATCCGATTGAAAAATACATGCTTATTGTTTCTGATGAGTGTTGAAATCGCTCCATCGCTCATTGTATATACTCGTTTTGGGATAATATGAATAGTGTTATTGCGAGTACCTCACATGGATTGGTCCTGGAGGATCCATGAAGACTGTGAGATCCTACGAGTAAGTCCAGAAGATTGATAATTATTGTCTGTCTCATTCGAAACATATTACAAAAGCGTGTTAGGTGCCCCGCAAGAAACTCTCCAACCCATTTATCTCCAATACAAGAAGAAGTCATGCATGGCGATCGATCAATGTACGTGTTATAGTACCCGTATATCAAACATATTGTCATCAGAAACATCCCTTTTCGCTTTCTTCTGCGTGTATCCTTGTGGGTTTCCATCCGTCTTGTTCTATTTACATCCATAGTGATAGGTATCCCTAAATGTTTCCCCTAAACAATTATTATTTATATGAGAGTTGAAGACAATAAAAAAAGTAATGTTTGAAATGATTAGGAAAGTACAACAGAGTTCACAAGCACAACTCTAGAAAAAAAAATAGATAATGCAATTTAAATGATAATCAATTGTTCAAACGATTGTAAAAATGTTTTCAAATGATAATGCAGTGTAAATGATAATCAATTGTCCAAACGATAGAAAAAAAAAATAGAAAAAAATAGATAATCCAGAGATAAAAAATAGAAAAAATATCAATTGTTCAAACGATTGTAAAAACGCCGAATATATGCCACTCTGCGGGCGGCGGGCATCTGCACGAAGAAATCCCTACGGACCGGGTCTTCTAGTAATTCTGCTGTGAACAGATACAGCTCTTCATCTGCATAAATTTTGGCTGTAGCACTTAGAATTTCAAGTGTCTCCGCGATTGTGCTTGAATGAGAAGACTGACATTCTGCTTTGAAACAAGAATCCGCCTCGGATAACTCGTTTCTGAGAGAAGAAACACCAGATTTTCTTTTATCAACAATCACCGGACATTTGGAACTGGAAATAGCTTCATATTCATTCTGATCTGGGCTGGGGACGTCAACGAAATCAACTGAACCTCCAGGGGTTCCCAAATTCACGACATTGCCAACGAACTCTATCTCGCTTGGGCTACATGCATAGTTCCTCATTGCAACCACTCCCCCAAACACGCGGTCTAGTTTCTCCTCCAATTTAGGCTCAATTCCAGAAAGCTTAAACTTTTTTGCAGCAGGAACCACCTACACAAAAATTGGTAGACACCCAATTATAAAAAAATAAAAATGTTTTTAAACAAAGCTCACCGCAAGTCTTTCAACCCACCATTTCTTGGGTGCATCAACTGTTCGCTTTACTTGATCCCAACCAAGACCGGTAGAACCCCTTTTCAATTTCTTCCATATTTTACATTCATTCTTCATTTGGTCCCACTTGTTTTTCATTTGCAACCTTTCATATTCCCTGCTTGTACATTCCTTGAAGTTTTTTATAATGTTTTGCCACCCTTCTTTATTGAAATGGGTTGTTGGTCTATTTTCCTGTTCAATCTCTTTAATACAAAGATCACAAAATATTATTTTCGTATCTTTTTCCCACAATGCGGGTGTAACAACCTCTTTAGGCTTACTATCCATGTTGTTACTATAACAAAATAAAGTCATGAAACACAATAGTAAAATCAATTAGAAAGTAGAATAAAGTAAGGTTTAGGTGTTAGATAATTAGGGAATACACAATTAAATAAATATTTAGGGAATACGCAATTATAAAATACTGAAGTTTCATTTAGCTATATGGATGAAACTAGAGTACCTGTAGCAGAGTAAGTTGTGCTGAGAGGGTAGTTGCCTCCGTCTGAAGCGTTTGCACCTTGCGCTCAAGCTCACTAGTAAACATATAAGAATGGAATTGTATGTAAATCTGCCTAAAAATTATAGCTAAAGACTATTATAATGATAACGAACAATCACTTTGTAATTAGAGATGCAAATTCATGAATGCGTAAAGAATCTTTTTTTACAAAGTTGAAAATCAAATCTAATTAGGTATTTACAGCATGAATCAAATTTCTGACAGCGGAATTAAAATCCAAAGATTTACCACATGGGTTTGGTTGAATAATGTATTATCATACCCAATAAAGCCATATATATATGATAAGGCAGAGCTTTAAATCCTATAAGTAGAAAACAAGAAATGAAAGCTTATATGATTCTAAAGAATGCTGAGAATTAATCATAGAAGAGGCACAACAGCTAGTTCAAAAATAGTTTGAAGAATTTCTTCAATGATATGTGAAGACGAAGCTCCCATTGGCTGCGGTGCTGGTCAAGGAAGACGAGCGCGTAAGAAGAACGCGGAAGAAGAGCGGGGGGAAGAAAAAAGCGTAAGAAGAGCGAGGGGAAGAAGAAGGCGGAAGATGCGGTCCTGGTCGAGGAAGAAGAGAGGGGAAGAAGATCGCGAGGAAGAAGAAGAACCTGGTCGTGCGCGGGAGGGCGATCTGCGGGATTCAGAGGAAGAAATCGACGCACCGGAGTGGCGATCTGCGGTATTCGGTGAAGAAGATGGCGCGCGGGAGTGGCAATCCGCGGGATTCGTAGGAAGAAATCACGCGCGGGAGATTGGGAGGAAAAAGATCGCAGGCGGGCGGGACGAGGGCTTTTTGCGAGCGACAAAACAAGTCTTTTAACGCTGCGAAGCTGTGCAGCGGGGACGATATCGTTTTCCGCTTTTCTCCCGCGTTAACTTTCTTTTTCCGTGAAACTCCGAGCCAAACAGTAAATAATTGAGATTCGGGGCCGCGAAGCCGCAAAAAAGCGGCCCCAAACGGAGCCTTAATCTCAATAGTTCGGCCAACAACTTCTAGCTTTGGTGGGAGCTAAATGAGTTTAGTTGCACATATTTGTGCTCTCCAAAAATTCAAAAAAACACCCTGGCTCTAGTCGAGAGTTTAAACATTTAATTTTGGGTCAAATTTTTTGAAGGTAGGTAAGAGAGAAGATAGGATACTACCCAGAGTTTTCGCTCTCATTTTGTGAGGATTTTAAGATTTGAGATTTGAGAATTATCATACACGCAAGCCCCTTTTTTAATTAGCCTTCCAAATTACTGAAGAACACTTTTGATCAAGGCTTTGTCATTTGGTGTTATGTATTCGAAGATAGCATATAGTAGCAACAAATTTGAAATTTAAAATCATGAAAATATTATCATTACAAGCTCAAATCGGATGGTGGCAGAAACAATGAAGAATTTGATCAAAATCTCATGATTTCATCATCTCGGATTGTCATGTACCATTGTTTTATCAGTTAGTAAAGGTACTCAACCCAACCTGACAAATAAATTATTGTCTACAGTCATGGGCTGTTTTGTCCAAGGAGACCTTATAGATCTAGGATAAATGTATGTCAGGCGGGACTAATCTACGTCAACCTTAACTTAAAGATTGCTTCGTGCCCTATCAAATAAACCTTATAATTCTATACTCAAAAGCACATACATTCATTGAAGAACATATTTGCTATAATCACTACAATTGTGTCTACTGGCCAAACAATTCAATTAGAGGACTCTAGTCATAACAGTATTTTTTATGTAGAGCCTACTTATCAAAAAACATAGATAAATAAATCGAGTCACTTCCTTACTAACATAGAATAATTCTGAGTTTAAAAATAGTAATATATTTAATATGACATCGACTCTTGTGAACTCAAGTTATTAAATTTGTCAATATTGGCAAATGTTTGTGAAGGCGGATTGATTTTGTTTTAGATATTAGTGAGCATAATTTCTCTTTTAATTTTTTTTATGATTTAAAATATTTTAAATATATAAATAAGCCCCTTCAGTTGAAATTCATGATAAACATGACCATCATTAGAGAAATGATTATCTTTGAACACCATCCACTCTATCCCTCTCATAAAGGAAGAGATTTAGGATTTATATTATTATTTTAGTTTTGTAAATGGACTTTGAGAAAAGATTTTCAAAATATACACCTCCAATTAAAATATTCTATCAGCTTGGTCATCATCGAGGAATTGATTATCTTTAAATATTGTCGACTCTGTCAAACTCACAAAGAATCGGATTCATGATTTATATTAATTGAATTTATTCGAATATTTTTTAAGTTTAATAATGAAAATATATACCTCAGATTGAGATTCACAATCAACTCAGCTATCACCGGAGAATTAATTATCTTTGAACCTTGTCGACTTTATCTTGCTCACAGAGGATCAGAGTCATAATTTATATTATTATTTGAGTTTTTAAAATGGTCTTTGAGAATAAATTTTTAATAAATGCCCCTCCGATTGAAATATAATATCAACTCGGCCATCACCGGGGAATGATTGCTTAAACATCATTAAGAGAGGTGGATCTGGTTATTTCCGTGGAGATTTAATTTTGTCGACTTCAATCTCTACTGGATGGAGCATTGAATTGTCCAAAGTGTGGGACGTACAAACGTACACTATATGCAAGGTGGCTAACTTGAAGAAATGTGTAATTACATATATTTCATATTAATATTTAGAAATTTAGATTTCTATAAATCTTTGATATGTGTGTATGCTTCCTAAGACATTATATTTTAGCTTAATCATGCAATAACCCTCATAGAATTCTCAGATGCATAAAATTAGTCAATTGAGACGAGCAAATGAGCACGTGTAAGAATTTTAACTTGTTGGTTTGAGTTTATTTTTAAAAACTTTGCGCGCTCAAAGCAAATTAATGTGAGCTTTGTTTTCATTCATTTCTATTTTTATTATCAAAGGAATCGTATGTTTATTTATCGTCGTATACTTCATTTCTCTAAATAAATATCTATTCAATATCATATGAATGATCAGAAGAAATGAAAAACAGGAAATGCAGAACATACAACAAGGGAGGACAAACAAAAAAAGAATGTAGAGAACTTTCCTGTGCCGAACCTCGCAAGGATAGGTCAAGCATATACGTCCAAACAGGATCTGATCAAAATAGCTTTGTTGGCCTCATTTTTTGCAAAA
Source organism: Phalaenopsis aphrodite (assembly GCA_003013225.1). Taxonomy (NCBI): domain Eukaryota; kingdom Viridiplantae; phylum Streptophyta; class Magnoliopsida; order Asparagales; family Orchidaceae; genus Phalaenopsis; species Phalaenopsis aphrodite. The sequence goes on along the minus strand of NEWO01000791.1, from coordinate 16,980 downwards.
GCCAGTTAACATTTTTCTCGTCGAACAGCTTCGATTGGACCGATAGATCACATTCGCCGTGGCAAACGAGAATTAAATTTGAATTGACCCGTCCATCAACGAAGTTGTTTGAATGACTCCGGATGATGAAAAAGACCGCACAAGCACGTCCAGTACGTCGATTTTAGATGAGAAGGATACCCATATTGTTTGGTACTATGTGCATGTGGAAAATGCACAAATCAATGGATTTTAAATAACAATATTAAAAATTAAAAAGGAAAAAACAAAGTGTTTTAAAAAGCCAAGTGAACCCTAGGGACGATCCCCCCCAATCCTTCTTCTTAACATCGTTGAAAACCCTCGAACGACTACAAAGCGCTAGCTCCATCGCACAACGCCACTCCAGCTCAAAGCTCATTCTCGCACCCAAAATTTACCGCCGGTGAACCTCGCCAGTGAATGAAGCTCCTGCCGACATCCTCCCCTCTCATAGAGCTCCTATTCGATTTTTTTTTTTTTTGTGGAACCTCAGTTGTTCTCACCGTCTCGGCTAATGGCCGACCACAAGCAAGAGTCACCTGTTCTTGCCGACGACGTCCTATCGACCCTCCTTGACGCTAGAGTCCTGCTTCTACTGGCCCATGAATCCTGTGCCCTAGACTTTGCCTCCTCCCCTCTTCAGCGCCATTTTGTCATGCCCTCCTTCTGCTCCTGGACTCCTCTTTGCTAGCGACCGCTCCGAACCGCAGCCTTCTTCCCCGACACCGGTCCACCTGTTTCGATCTCTCTCGATCGCGTGCTCTAGACTTTCTCCACCTTGCCTGTTGAGCATGACCCAAATTTCTCGCTCGTTGGAGCTGCACATGACATGTTCGGTCTCTTTTTCAGCAACTATCGTCGTTAGCCAGCTCAATCTCCCTCTCCAAGCAACAGAGCATCTTCCCCCACCTCGCGATAAAAAGGGATCTGATTCTTGCCCTAAAGGCAGTCTCCCTTCTTCCTCTCCTACCGGCAAAGCCACCTAGATGACTCGACTTCTTGGTCCGAGAGTTTCCTACTGCGAGCTTCCTCTGCCTTGGCGTCATAGATTTTTGGTCCAAGAGCCCTGTGTCGCGAGCTTCCTCTACCTCAACAGCGCGACTTTATGATCTGAGAGCTTCTTGCCGCAATCTTCCTCTACCTCGGCGGCATATCTTTTAGGTTTGAGAGCCTCCTGCCTCACACTTCCTCTACCTTGAAGGCGCAAATTATTGGCTCGAGAGCCTGCTGCCGTGATCTTCCTCTAACTCGATTGCATGGCTTATTAATCTGAAAACCTCATGTGTCGAGCTTCCTCACTATCGAAAAACAGTCTGTACCGCAACGTGGAAAAGCATGCTTGTCCCCTCCCTTTACTAGGATCTTCTTCCTGAATTTTGTTAGGTGTCTCCAACCCTGACGCTGGTTAGATTCTCCTCCCCGATATTTTCATTTTTAGCTAGTCCTAGAATTTCGTGTCGCTAGGCATGTGGGTAGAATTTCGTGTCGCTAGGCAACGTGGAAAGGCATGGTGGTTCGATTACCCTCACAGGGTGTGTGTGTTGACGTGAGCCGGCGCGACAACATAACTCTGTGATGGATCATTGGTCTTTTTAGAGCGAGCCTTTAAGTTAGAATTTTACATATGTGGTCGAATACCCTATTGCGAAGCTGAGTGTTTCCCTTTTTTTATGAACCTTAGCACATGTCCTGCGTGTTGGAGTCCCTTCCTCCCCTTGCCTTGGATTCTCTAATTTTTCTTGGATTTGGTTTTGAAAAGTGAGTAAAGCTTTGTAGCTAGCTCACTTTGCAAAGTCCTAAGGAGTTTGTGAAATGGGAAAAGCTTTGTAGCTAACCATTTCACAATGTCGTGGAGCGTTTCCCCCTCAGAGATCCCGAGGAGAAACTTCCTGCATACCTTGCCAAAGAGAAGGCGGCTGCGCTGCACATTCAAGCGTCGAACCCACCCTAGGATCCTAAGTGAGGGCATTAGCATGAACCTGATTCACCATCGAGCATATTTTCTTGCCTTGGATTGCATCACATATCTTGCTTGAAGCATGTCGCATCTCACTTTACCTCGATTGGTCACCCAGCCTGGTCGGCATCTCACTTCACCTCGACCGGCCGCCCCGGCCTGGTCGACATATCACTTCATCTCAACCGGTTGCCCTGGTCCGATCAGCATTTCACTTTGGTTTGATCGGCCACCTTTGCCAGTAAACCGAGTACTTTGATTCGTCCATCCACCTCGGCCCGGTCAGCATAACACCTTGGTTTGAACGACCGGCCTGACCCGGATCGACCCGCCACTTTGGTCTGACGGGTCGCCCCGGCCCGGTCGACCGACCACTTTGATTCGAGAGGCCGCCCCAACCCGATCGACCGATCACTTTGGTTCAACAGACCACTCCGGCCCAGTCGACTGACCAGTTTGGTTCAACCAACTACCATGGTCCGACCGACCAATAACTTGCATGTTTGTATGCTTTTTGCATCATTTTTTCATGTTTGTTTGCATGTGTCTATTTGCTCGCTTGCATATGTGTTGCATCTTGTATGTATTTGCTTGCATGATCACTATCATTTGCTTGTGTTGCACCTCACCGGGTCATCACCTCCACACATACAGTTTTTGTCACATGATTGTCTGCATTTGCATTTGCATTTGCATACTTTCAAGGATAGTGAGCTAGACTTGATAGAAGAGTGACTCCCCTACCAGTGGCGATGCCTTAAAAAGAATTGTTTGCTGGGTGGATCCCAATCAGCAATATGTGTTAAGTCATCGAACCCGCATTTAATGGCCCTTATTTTAAATTTAAAAGAAAAAATATATTTTTCTACATATTATATCAACTATACTTTAAAAATTACGCATTGTTGACCTCATTTTTTATGAGGTATAGTTTCTTCTCTTTAGAAGCCTAGGTTCTAGCTATAAGACTTTTATGTTCACTATTTTAGTAGACTAGTGATGAAACCCTCTGATTCCAACTTTTACAATAGTGCTACAATGTATGTGTGGTTATATTCTCAATTTTATTTATTTATATTTCTTCCTTTACAACGGCGGCAAAAACTTGACTCTAAAGTAAATAAAAGTGCAACTATTAAATTTAAATATTGGGATACTACGTAAGTATAAGTTTTATTATCAAGTAAAATAAGACTTTGTTATTAAGCCCCGAATATCGAACCCACAGAGAGTACTACAAATTTTTAAGAATAAATTAGATACCAAATTCTACTTTGAAAAATATCCTTGCTCAAATTATAGATGTTATAATATAAATGAAAGTTCGATTCTTTTTGGTAATTTTTTATAAGTGAAAATAAAGTAAACAACTAACTAAATTTAACTAAATTTTCATAAGATGAAAGTAATATAAATAAAATATTTTTTTCTTTATCATGAATCAATAATAAATATAGGAATTCTATTTTGGAAGTATTTAAATTGTGTTGTATCAAATATGAGTAATATTATTCCTTACCGTGACTAGAGATGCTATAAAGATATTGGTTAATTTAAACTTTGAAGAGTCCTGAAGATGGGTTAGGTAGGGAAGATACTAGCTCTCACTCTAGATTTCCCTCTTCTCCCTCCATCTAGGGACTAACATCTCGTATCAATACCTAAAAAAATGAACCAAATTTGGGGTTTTAGCTTGTCACTCTAAAGTCCTCTAACCCTAAACCCTTCAAAGTTTATTTCTCTATTTATTTGCACTCAACCATATGAATTATATTTTCATCTATACAATCTCATGTGATTCTTACCATTAGTTGATTGAGACAATACCATCTTAGATATTACATGTTCTCACTAAAAATATTAACATTTTAATTGGCCAAATCAAGAAGTAAATAAAGTACAAGGATTAAATCTTCACAACTTATTTCTGCATTAAAGATCAATAATTCACACAACTTCTATCCAACACTTAATTACTTATCATTTTAAGAAAAAAAAAACATAAAAAAACTACTCATAATTCATGAAGAAAACATAACAACACTTAAGTTTAAAACTAGAAATCATGCAAATACATAAGAAATCTAAATTAAAACTAAAAGTAGTCATAATGATAAAAAATTATTTCAAATTCATCTCCACCAAACTCCTTGAAGTTCCTTTGAATCTCTTCCATTCTCTTACAATACTCTCTACTAACACAACTACAACTCCTCTCTTTCTTCTCTCTTACAGTATCCTCATTATTCTATGATGAGAGTGTCGATAGAAAGAAGTCTTAAGGAGAGAGGGGGTGTGGAGGGGGGGGGGTCAATTAAATCCAAGTCATTCTATTATAATTTTTCAAAAAGTGTTTTGGTGTCTCTTCAAAAATATGTCCACATTTAATGAATATTCTAAGAGTTGCCTCCTTTCAATAGCCATTCGAATGTCTTTTTGTGCCCATTAAATATAATCTATGTTTTTCACCAAGAATTGCTTCAAACACCCCTTCAAAATTTGTCCAAATTCATTGAATTTTCAAACAACTACCTATGACATGTAAGTGTGAGGTATTTGGTTCTTAGGCACAACCTTCTCTGTTCTCATGATGCTTAAGAGTCAGTCTTGAGAGCTTAGGCGCCACAATTCATTTGCACACCTTTTTCATTTTTGCTCAAAATTTGATATTTTTTACCCCTTTCACCATATTTCATCCTTTTAAGTGTACCTGAAAGAAGAACACACAAATACCTTCTATTAAAGTGCAATATCCTTAAAAATTGGTATAAAAATATGTACATAAATGTTATATATTTTAGGTGTATCAAAATCTCTCAAACTTAAAATGTTACTTGCCCTCAAATGACACTCCAATCATTCAAAACCAAAATAAGCTAATTATATAAATGAGTTTCTTTAAGATACTCTATTTTTTTATCTAGAAATATAGTGGTCCAATTCAGAAAAAACTTTAATAAATGAATACAACTTAGAGTTTAGAAATCTTTAATGTAAAGAAGTCTCAAAATATGAGTTCCTATCTAGTTCAGAAAAACTTGTAAATTCTCTGAATATACGGTTTAGGCATTATATCTTCTCCACTTAAAAATTTTTATTGAGTATAATTTTACTTACTATATTATATCCTTAAGCTTAAGAGTTTCTCAAGTCTTATACTTTAAAAATATCAGATATGGAACTAATTTTTTATTAGGCACTAATCTTCAAGCTTCTCCTCCCTATTTCAACTTTATTTTCTTTTTTTTCTTTTTCTTTTTCTTTTAGGTGGAGATTACTATATTTGGATAGACCTTCAATGTTTTTGAATTTCACTCTTCCTTTCCTAAAGTAAAGGTTTGATATATATCCTATACTTAAAAATATAATAATAGTTTTGAAATTTCTTTTATTAAAAGAAAGTTAACTATTGAAAATAAAAGTCTAATCATTCTACATTTTTCAAAAATACAAATTCTCATACTAAAGATAGTTACACAATATTTATCATGTCTATACTAAATATTGTAACTTTAAATTTTTCTTCATTACTATAGGTTTCAACTAAATTTTCTTACTTATTTCTATATTCAAATTTTTTCTTCCCTAATATAACTTCATATACATAATCATTTCTTTCCAATCAAAATCAAATTTATTTGTAGCACATTTGAGAACAAATAAATTCAAGTTTAGAAAAATATTTTTCATCCCCCCAAACTTAAATTTTTAATAAGATAAAACATTTTAGCATAAAGTATATATAGGCAAGAAAGAAAACTAAAAATAACATGCTTACAGGAATTTTCATATCCTAAATATACAAATATAAAAATTAAAAAAAACAGGAGTAAAAATTAATTGATCAAAATTTAAATTAATTTTAACATATATGAGATTCAATAAACTTCTATATAGTGGAGGATAACATAAAAGCAAATAAACGCACACTAACATGAATTCATAACTGCACATAAAGAAAATACATGCTCGTAAATTGAAAATTTAAGCATGAAGTTCTTAAGTCAAATAAATAATATTCTAAACCTTCCTAATATCTCTGAAATAAGTTCTAAAAAAACCAACAAAATACACTAAACAACACCGTTAACATAATTATTACCAAAAAAACAAAATATAACTACTCACAACAACACAAATGCATCACAACAATATCTAATACAGCAAATAACAACACAAAAAATAACAACAGTCTAAACAATTATAAAACATAATAAAGTAGCAGTTCAATATAACTACAAAACATAAAGTTCACAATTTAAAAATAAACTATTCAAACCAATCCTCCTCCTCCTCCTTCTCATCATAATCATCATCATCACTATACCAAAAAATTGTAGGGTCCTATGAAGGGTTCTATTGATATGAAGAAAATACCACACTTTGGTCACCTCTGATAAGACTTTCCAAAGATGAGTGATATTTTTCTTCATAATCACTATGTCTCCTCATGTAATTATCAATATCTCAAAGTAGGGAGAATGATAAAGAAGACTACTCAGAATTCATGAGAAGGAAATAATAAAACACAGATTTCATATATAAAAATATGTTTACAAAACAAAATAAATAGAAAACATAACTTATCTCACAATGCTTCCCAAGAAAATCCCTAGAAGTGCTCTCCAAGTCTTTCTCTCTTTACAAACACTCTCAACTCTCTCTTAGAAGTGTAATGAAGAAGAAATCTCTCTCATTCCTCCTCCTCTTACAATTCCTGAAGAAAATCTCCAAGCTATTGACTTTCTCCCTCTCTATCTCTTCTTGTACCCTTTTACACGCTACTCCAACTATCTTCAAGCTCCAGACTTCCCTCTCTTTTATCAAAGGTTTGCTCCCTTCAAAAAGAATTCAAAATTCCCTCCAATGTTCTATCTAAAAGTCAACTCTTTTGAACTTAAAAGACATGTCCATTGATCCAAGAGACATATCCCTTCTCAAAAGAACCTTTGAAAGTATCTAGATACATTGAATCACTCTAAGGGGTGTTTAGAATAAGTATCCCTTTGAAAATTCATGCAAATTTTATCTTGAACCACCTTAATCCACAAAAAGTTTTCTCTAGCGCATCTTGCCCCAAATCTCTATCAAATGGTGCATCATGTGCCAATCTGGCGCATCTTGCGCCAGTTTGCTGAAGACAGCGCTGTTCTGGGTTTTGGCACATCTTGCACGAGATCTCTGTATACTTGTACATCTTGTGCCAGTTTCCCAAAATTCGTTGTTTTGGCTCCAAATTTCATCTTTTTAGCTACTTTTGCTCCAAATACATAAAATTGATATACCTGCAACAAATACATGAAAATATCATTCTTTAAAGTGCAATATCACTAAAAATAAACATAAAATTTATACTTAAAACAACATATTATTTTTGTGTATCAAAATCCCCCAAACTTAAATATTACTTATCCTCAAGTGACACTTTTACTACATAAAATTATATGACTTAGGATAAAGATTAACTTATAATTACTATACTTAAGTTTAAAAAATAAAATAGTAAAATTTAAGAAAAACCTTTAATAACTTGGATTCAAATTCTAAGTCTAAGAGTATTTAGAAGTCAAATTTAAGATTTTTAAATCTCTATTAATTTCAGGAAGAATTGTAATATGTCATATCAAGGATACTTAGAATATTCATAGAAAAATAACTTATTAAAAAATTTACTAATAATGCTAATAATACTCCTAAATAAATTTAAAAAATATAATAAAGTCTTTTCCTTAAGTTGATTCGAGTGAAGCCAATTTTTTATTAGACATCGTTACAAGCTTCTCCTCACTCATTTTTCTTTTCTTTTCTTTTTTTTTTCTTTACTTTTTTTTACTTTTAGGATCTTTTCAATCATTTCTTTTCTTTTTTATTTGTCAAATGAGGATTACTATATCTAGATAGCCTTTAATATTTTTGAACTTCACTATTCTCTTCTTAAACTCAAGCCCTTACCTTTATTCACTTTATAGATTCATATTAGTTTATAATTTTCATAAAGTCTCATTCTTTTCTTCTTACATGAAACTCTAAAGTTTTTAACACTTCAAAAATACAATTTTCTTTACTTTAAATAAAAAAAAATGTAGTCTTATCCTATCATATCAAATATATTTTAACATTAGAATTCACGTTCATTATTAAAAACCATTTACCTAAATTTACCATAATATTCACAAACGTAAGCATAATCATTTAAAATTAAATCGTAATATCGCAGGTCATGTTAAATTAAATTTTAAAAAATATTGTTAATTGAGGACAAATAAAATTTAGTTTACTTCTTTTTAAAAGAAATTTTCTTCCCCCCAAACTTAAAATTTTAAGTAATTTTAAAAATATTTTAGTACAAAATTCAGTTGGTGAAAGAAAACAGTAAATGCATGAAAATAACAACTAATATGTATGCTTTTTTTTTACTATGAAACTGGACTCTGGTATACTGCAGGTACTAACATTAAAAATACATACATGCTTTAAAGCATTAAACGAGACATAATATATTCAAAAGAATTTGCTGAGAATTAAAAACAGAAAAAAAAACTGAAAATACTAAAATTCCAGAAAAAATAAAAAATCAATAGTTACTATTAAAATTTTAAGTTCACAACACATAATGAAAGTTCTTACAACATCAGTTTTAAATGTTAACCACATAACATCTAGTCAACATAATAAACAAGCAAACAACCATATAAATAAACTAAACTCCTAAAGATATCAATCTTCATCGTCCTCCTCATCGTCATCACCATCTTCTTCTTCTTTTTCTTCATCTTCATCATGAATAGGAGCATAAGGAGTGAAGCTGGGGCAAGTAGGAAATTCCACATTGGATTCACCCCTAAGATATCTAACCATAGCTTCATGAAAATCTATATCATGTTGAACTCTCCTCTGCTTATACTCATCGTTATAAGCATTTCTTTTTCTAATTTTTCCAATCTAGTTTTGAATATTAATTATATCCAATTGTTGAATCATGAGTTGGTCTATAATGTTCTCAAGTGATGCAGAGCGAGAAGTAGATGCCCCTGCATTTGATGTAGAGGGTCTATCTCTACCCCACTATTAATTTCAATAAATGATTCAACCCTCTGAACCATATGCTTCCCAATATGATTTTGTGGCTGTATTTTTTTTCAATTCTATGGGACTATACTTCTGATTGCTCACATAAAGTGAAAATCAGGGCAGGGTAACCCAAACCACTAGCTGTAAAACTCTTAACTATGCTCCGTGCATGATGAACTATGAGAGCACCAACATCTATTGCTTCCATGTTCTGAATGCAATAGTTTAATACAGGTCTATCCTTCGTTATGTCGGCCATATGATTTGTAGGTAGTAATTTAGCAGAGATGAAGTGGTGCCATACCTTTGACTGAATAGTCAACATGGAAGTAGAGAAGTTAACTCTATTAATATTTTTAATTCTCCATTCTCCTCTTCCATCAGTTAGATAGGCAATCACTTCATCCAGTGAAGAATCAATCATCATGAATGCAACGTATTCATCATGAAATATATTTCTCAGCCCATAAAAAGCATTGATCATTTCTCCAAAAAAATTAGCTTTCTTACCTCTTACAAGGATGCAATCGTCATCATTGAAACTCAAGTTGGCATAATACTCTCGAACCATTGGTACAATCGCTTTTACAGTAAAGTAGTAAAATCGTTCCCAATTTTTGGCAATGATCAATCTCTTGATCTTGCCACTCGGGTTAGCAAACACCAGTTTCTGGATCAATCTTCTTGATCTATTTGAGTGTTATAACTATGTTAGGCCTTGAAATTGACAAATTTTCTTGTATCAAAATCATCTGATGACCTTCCTCTCTTTACTCATGGAGTCATTTGAAGTTCTATGAAAATCCAAATAAATTCCAAATAAATTACAAAATAAAAAATTTAACTCCCCAAGTAAGATTATTTGGTAAGAAACTTTTCACAATGAGTTTTTTTCAAGCCTTTTCATAAAAAATCCCAAATTTTAGATTTTCCGTAATATAGGAAAAATCCATGGTGAAAATAAAAAAATTTCTAAGTTAAAGTGAAGTTCTTACTAAGAGAATATGAAATTTAAGATTTTTGCCTCCAAAATCTTCTCTATCGCTCTCAATGTAAAGCCCTAGGTCAAGGTTAAAGGGTAGGAGATGACCCAAGCAGTAAAAAAGGAGTTTTACTATGTGATTTTGCAATTTTTAAGGCAATCTAGTGTTTTCAAGATTTTGGCGCATCTTGCAACAAATCTGATGCATCATATGCTGACTTTATAAATTGGCGCATCTTGCGCCAATGCCTTAATCTTTCCAGATTGTGTTCGAACTGAAGTAAGAATGAATAGGTGATGAATTTTGGGATGCTTGATCCATCAATACATTCATATTGTTCTCATTTCCCATTCCAACACAATTGCAATAAACTTATGGATCCATCACCTTCCAAGGAAGAATGATTTTTTCCCAACTCTCATAAGGTATTTGTGATTGATTACATAGTAGGAAAATAGTAGATGGATGTCCCAGTCCAGTAGCAGATCCATTGACAATCAAACCCAAAACAATTTCACAATTATTGCTCCAATGTCAACAGGTTTTCCAGTTTGAATATATAGTTCAGAATTGCACTCTCCTTAGTTACATTACTGATTTTCATAGTCAGAAGTAATTTCAATGCAATAAAGAAGTGTCATAACTTAGAAGTAGAATTTAATAATGATGAAGAAAAACTTACATTTCCATCATCGCTGGCCTCTCAATTCACATCTTCATCCGTAAGGTATCAATAGAGTTCATTCATATTATCTCTCGTAAGAGTAAAATTTGTATAGTAGAAAATAGACATATTTTCAATCATAAAATCTAGTTTATTCTTGAAGGAATAAATTGCACAAACCTGTCTTGCACATAGACAATTTTTTTGTTGATTCTATATAGATTTCCATAAAACTCTTTTACCACTGTGATAACTATGACGACAGTAGTGTAACAAAGCATATCTCAGTGTATCTACGCAATAATCTCTTCCACTCGAGTATTTGGTGTTTTGAATCCTCGTTTCACAAACCCCCTTTCTTTGATTAGCCTCTTCTTCATTAGAACTCGATCATGCAAGTTCTGCGCATCAAAGCTGACGAACTTTCTCAGGTTGAAAATTCTAAATCTAGCAGAATTTTTAGAGTGGGACGCCATTGGAATTGAAATCTAGTGACTCTTCCCTCATTTTGCCCTTAAAATGGACTTTGGAATCATTTTTTGGGATTTATAAGGAGAAGAACCTGCCAAAAATCATCCTTTGAAACGTTTTAAGTCATTTTCATCGTTGCGGCGCATCATGCGACAACTCTGGCGCATTATGCGCCAGCTCTCTGGAATGTGGTGCATCATGCGCCAGTTCCAAAAGATTCACCATTTCGATTTCGAAACAAAAAATTCTTAATTCTTCCATAAAATTAGGTAAATAAAGATGCTTTAAAATATCTCATTTTCAAATTTCTCAAATACACGGACTCTTTAAAAACACAAATATAAATATACATAAATATTTCAAACAAAAACACAAAAGCAAAATAAACAACAATAAATATGGGTTGCCTCCCACAAAGCGCTTAGTTTAATGTGGTCAGCCCGACATTCCTAATCTTTATTCTAAGTGACCCAACATGATAGTCTCCTTGAAAACTGGTCTTTGACCATCAAAATATGGATTCAATATGTGTCCATCTACTTTAAATTTACAGTCTTTGGATCTTCAATATTAATAGCTCCACAGGGATAAAATTTTACAACTTTGAATGGCCCTTTCTACCTAGGCTTTAGTTTTCCAAAAAATAATTTCAATCTTATATTGTTTAATAAATCTTCCTATCCATTTTCAAATTCCTTCTTTATTATCTTCCGATCATGCTTTTCTTTCATTTTTTCCTAATAAATCATTGCATTATCATCATGTTCATTCCTAATTTTTTCAAGTTCATTCACCTGTAATAATCTTTTCTCACTAGCTTCTTTCAAGTTGAAATTGGATTCTTTTATAGCCCAATAAGCTTTATGTTTCAATTCTATAGACAAGTGACAATTCTTCCAAAAAATTAATTCATAAGGGGACATTTTTATAGTTGTCTTAAAAGCTGTCATGTATGCTCATAATGTTGTATCAAATCTAGCAGACCAATCCATTTTATTAGGATTTACACTTTTCTCCAAAATTCTTTTAATTTCACGAATAGATACTTCTGTCAAACCACTTGGCTGGGGATTATAAGCAGTTATAATTTTATGCATTATATTATTTTTTTACCAATCTTGCAATTGTTGCATTTCTAAAATGAGATCTTTCATTGGTAATTATTACTCTTTGCATTCCATATCTTGTAAAAATATTTTTAAAATATTGAAACACTCTGAGCATCACATCGAGGTAAAGTGATTGCTTCAATCCATTTTGAAACACAATTCAATCCCCATGCATCAAAAATTTCAATTACCAAATTAAAATTTAGAGGCATTTCATTTCTTTTTGAAACATTACCTACTCTCTAACATCAATCACATGTTCATATATATGTGTGTGTGTATACACACACACACACACACA
>NEWO01000790.1:271113-282456 GCA_003013225.1 Phalaenopsis aphrodite | reverse complement strand
ATTACATATATAAATATTATATATTTATAGAATATAAGTTACATATTTAATATATATATAACAATAAACTATATCACACAAAAAACCCTAACAGCGGCGGTCTCCCAATCCTGTGACCCCGTCTCGAAAGTCTGGGGTTTAGCTGCCTTTCCTCTGCTTCTCTTAAAATCGCGAGAGACTTTCTGGTCAGAGACCTTAGGGTTCGCCGTTCATGTTCTTCTACTAATATCTACGTCTATTTCTCCACGGATAGTCAGCGTTGGCTCAATTGCTCGGTTTTCTTGCTTGGTTGCTCAATATTCTTGCTTGGTTGCTTATTTACTTACAGAGGTGTTATATTTGAGTATCTTTTCTCTATTGTTTCATATTGATCTTCAGATTCGCCTCTTAGCTTAAATTTTCTTAAATTTCTTTTAGATTTACTTAGATTTTTTGAGTGAAACCTAGTCTTTTACGGTTTTGGCAGTGAAATCTCGCATGTTGCATTTAGATCTGGATTTTTATGGATGAGATATGATATAAGAGTTGTTGAAAACTTAAAAAAATCTGATCTCTACTTCTCCTTCTCGACAGTGTTGGCTCGATTGATTGGTATTCTTGGTTGGTTGCTCGATATTCTTGGACGGCTGCTTGTTTGGATACCTAGGTATTATCTTTGAGTATCTTTTCTGTAATATTTCATATTTATCTTCATGTATGCCTCTTGTCCAGTTATCCTAATATTTCTTAAATTTTTTTTTATTTGGAAGATTTATATACATACCCCTCATGGTTGGCTGGATTGATCAATATTTTTGCTTGGTTCCTCGATATTCTTGCACGGTTGCTTGTTTGGATACCTTAATATTTCATATTTATCTTCAAGCATGTCTCTTGAACTAATAATATTTCATCTTTTTTGTAATATTCTTGCACTAATCTCTACTTTTCTTTCTCCTTGGATAGGCATTGTTGGCTGGATTGATCAGTATTCTTGCTTGGTTGCTCGATATTCTTGCACGGTTGCTTGTTTGGATACCTAGGTGTTATCGTTAAGTTTATTTTCTGTAATATTTCATATTTATCTTTGGGTATGCCTCTTGAACCAAATATAGATATCTCTCCTAACTCATCCTTTTTTTGATGCTAACAGTCCTTTAAGCAGAATTCATGGAGTATCTTTATGCTTTTAGAGCAGGGTAGATCCTATAGCTTTTGGTGCATGTTGGACAAAAAGCATAATTTTGTGTCTTTTAAATTCAATAACATCTGTTTTCCAAGTGTTATGCAAGATAAATACTTGAATTTATAAGCAAGAAAATGAATGCTAAATTCTTGCTTAACAATTTTATGAATACTTGAGTTCAAGTTATGTTTATAGAGCAAGATCGTATATGAATACTTGAGTTCAAGTTATGTACATCAGCCTTGTTGGTGAGGAAATATGAGCATCAATTTTTCTAATGGTCATGTTATTATGCATGTTTTGTAGTACCCTACACTAGTTTACATCGAGTCAGATTTGAATGATTTTATTTGGTATGTGCCTTTTGCATATTTTATTTGATATGGTAAATTGGTAATGTTGCGAAGTCAATATATGGTTATGGTTGCATCTATGTATGCATGTATGAAGTAATACTAATTTCGTAGTTTTGATTTCAGTTAGTGTGCAATTACAAATATGTCCGAATTAAATCTTTCACAATCAGATTCATCCAACAATCAGTTGCTACCAGAAGCTCAGAATAGCAACGATATTGCCAATCTTAATTTACCAAGTTCATACATTTTAGTTTTGACAAGATGTATACACATGTTAAATTAGACTCTAAAATTAAACAAATTGAGGATGTTCTGTTGGAAATTTACAATACGAATATCCTCAACTTAAGAGATATTGCTAGTTCCAGTTCTGCAAGTGGCAATGTTTCTTCGGAGTTGCCAAGTGATTTAGTTAATTCACAAAGTTTTGATAGCATGCTTGCATTTACTGATTTTGTTGTTTTATCTGATTCTATTCAACCATCAAAATTAGATTTACAAGTCTATCTCGAGGAGGGTCTTTTTTTGCCAATAATGAACATTTTGATATTCTTGAGTGGTGGAAGTTGAACACTCTCAAGTATCCTTGCTTATCGAACATGGCTAGAGATATATTATCGATTCCAATAACAACAGTTGCCTCAGAATCTGCATTTATTACTGGTGGAAGAGTTCTAAATGATTACAGAAGTTCACTCTCGATAAAGACAGTGAGTGCATTAATATGTTCGTCTAGTTGGACTAGATCTTCCACGAGTCATTTGAAAACACCTATGGTAATTCTCTCAATAATTAGTTTATATAGTGTATGTTCTTTTTCATCTTAAAACTGATATTGATATATCTTTCCTACCAGCAAGAATTAATGGAAGAGGAACAGCTTGAAGTGGCTTTACCCGAGTAAATTGAGGGGAGGGAGGAAATTATGTAGTCTAGAATCATCTATCTCACTGTTTGCTGCCCCATATTGTTACATTTTATGTCACTTCATTTGCTTTGAATGTATCAAATTGTCACATTTTAGGCTTCATATTATGCTTGTGTTTTGTGATGAGACAACAATTTCTTACTTTGATGATTATTCTTATCAACATATTATGTTTGTGTTTTGTCACTTGATTTGGTCTGAATTTTACTCTTAATGAAATGAAATGATGGCTTTGATGATTATTCTTACTCTTAATTTTGAAAGACAACACAAGTTTGCAACATTTTTAAACTAAGAATATGAAAACTTGCAACCATTTTAAATCTTTTGGCCCTTGGGTATTTGCACATCTAATACTATCAGCTTTAATCTCTTTGTGGATGTATCGTTTACTGTTTTTAAGGGAGTTTGGTGCCCCATTTAAATGCTGGTTTGCCCATTTTTTTTAGGCTTTTAAATTTTTGTATGGAGGCTTTTGAAATGCCTATTTGAATGCAGTATGCATGCTTGCTACTGTTGATTCATGTAATGATTTGTTTTGTTGGATCAATGGTTGGGCTGGGCTTGTTTATGAGCATGTCCTTGGGGATGGTAAGATTTCAGCTGCTACAATGCTACTTTTTTACAGTGATGAAGGTGGCAGGAACCAATAATGTTGTAAATCATAAACGAAAAATAATACTGGCAATTTCATATTATTAGGTGCTACTATGAATTCTGTTGTTTGTTTATGAGCATGTCCTTGGGGATGCCTCTGTATTTTGAACTCTTCTTTTTGTATAGGAAGTGGAAAGATATAACGGTGATGCAAGTTATGTATATTACCGTTTTTTGCTTTCAATATCACGGGTTTTGCTGTAACTTTGTGGGTTTTGCTGTAACTTTGTGAAGGGCATACTGTTAGCCAAAAAAAGTATCAATTCTATATTAAAAGGGCAGCTAATAACTGGTTATAAGGAAGGCAAAATATAATGCATCAATTCTTTTTGAAGTTGGAGTTTAGTGTTGCATTTGTGGGTTTTGCTGTAACTGTGTTTGATCTTCCCTAAAGTGGGTTGTAAGTGAAGGGCATACATGTTAGCCAAAAAAGTAGAAGAAGAAGAAAAAAGGATTTGATCAAGTTGGGATTACATGTACTTGGAGTTTATCTACTCTTATTAGAAACTTTAGGGCTTCAATTTTTCTCTACTTGCAGTTTATTTATAACTTGTCTGCTGGGGCTTGATTGAGAAATTAGAATAAATAGATAAACCTGTTGGAGATGCTGCTGGAAAGTAGCTTTTCGAACGAACGGGGTAGTATTTAGTTCTAGGCTTAAACAAACGGCGTAGTATTTAGTTCAAAGAACATTTTTTTTTAATTCTAGGATGTTGGAGATGCTGTTGGAGATGTCATTGGAGATGCTGTTGCATTTATTAACATGTATCAATGTTCTTTGGAAACCTGGAAGTTTGTTTCAGCGACATTCATTTAGTTTTACTTTGTTATTATTTCAATTCTTATGCTTCTCATTATTTGTCTGGACTCTTTTCATGGTTGCTGTTTCTAGGCAGCCCAACGTTTTTTTTATGGATGAGGTATGTGTCCTTTTTTCTTTTATATATTTTTATATTTCATGCTCATGATTGTATAGTTAAAACATAGATATTTATGGTGCTATGCATATTCTGGTTACTGTACTCTTTGTGAGTTTGGGAGTTCATGGATTAGATATGAGTTTGGTGTTTTTCTTCACACTTTTTTCATATGTACTGATTGCTTCTATTATCAAGTTATCCTTTTGCCTCAATTAAGTAGATCCTAAAATATGTAGAGGCTAAATTCAACTTAGAAAAAAATATGGAAATTTCATAAAATATGAAGTGGCGCTAGAAATTATTTTTGTTAAGTTTAATTTTCACTTATGTTTGGTAGGAAAATGAGATAACTCTCCTCTTATGATTTCATTTATCGTAATGCAATGATTAACAACTAATAAATAAGTTGTATAAAATTTCTACATCGAAGAAATTAAGATGGATACAATATACTTGAGCTCATATTGCTAGTCAGTTTGTAATTCTATTGTCATGAAAAAAATGTGGTAGGCATCCACATACATGCGCTGAAAGTGTTTAATTAAATTGGCTTGTATTAAGACAACTGCAAAATGCTTAGCGTTAACTTGTTATCCATCTAACAAGTGCCATTGATCTTATTTATGTTTTTTTGGCTAACACTTTAGGGAAGATCAATCAGGTGCAGAGTTCCAGTTCTGTCTGAAATCGATAGGATTGTGAGGCCAGGAGGCAAGGTGATAGTAAGGGATGAATCTGTTGTTGCCAGTGAAGTGGAAAACCTGTTGAAGTCCCTGCATCGGAAGATTTCAAAATCAGATTATTTTTAGTTTTAGTAGTTTGAGTTGTATGTAAAGGATAAGAAGAATTAAATGTTTAATACAATTATTTTTAGATTTTGATTTTTATTTTGAGATTTTATTTGTAGTTTTTCTACTCTTGTTTAGTTTATATATTTTAAAATTTCTAATAAATTGATTGTTATTTTGTAAGTTTTTGTCAAATTATATGAATATTCATGTATAAAATTTTGTAATCAATTTTGTAAAGTTTTTCTTAAGTTAATAAATTTCTTAATTTTTTTATGAAATTTGTTCTTAAAAAATTTTTAGACAAAATTATTATTATTATTTTTTAAATAATATTTATTAAAATAATTTTATATTTTAACGAGCTAATTTCGAGTCGAACACGAGCCGAACACGAATATGAAATTGTTATTCGAGTCGAACATGAATACACTGTTCACGAGTCATTTCGAACACGAGCCGATTTCGAACACGAGTCAGATTCAAACGAGCCGAACACGAGCCTCGTTTATAGCCCTATCTAGGAAGCATCGACGGGATCACATGATACAAATCCTCCATCGATGCGATCCTTCTCCTCCGATTAGGATGTGATATTGTCATGTTATGGAAATTTGCGATGAAGACAAGATGGGATCGCCGCTTACATAGACCCAAAACTCTCTTCTTTTCTTGCGGAGAAGGCAACTATGAGATCACGACTACTAAATTTTGTGAGGAAGGCTATTGACGGAATCACGACTTACACATTCTCTAAAATTCCTTCTTTCTTCCCCTTCCGCTCCATCCAATCATCATGACTAACCTAATCTATCCAAGAAGCACGACAGTTCANGATCTATTCAAACTCAGGGCTGTGTTAAATAGAAAGAAATGTGAAAGAAAAAACTAAATCAAATTAAACTTAACAAAAGCAAATGAGATAGAGTTGTGTGGGGAATCATTTAATAATTGTGAAATTTTCTGGCGGATGACATAGAATATGTGAATAATAAATCTGGAGAAACATCCTACTGATCAGTTCAGTTGAAATCCTTGGCAGTTGTGAATGCCTGAAATGTTCTGGGCTTTAAATCTTCTTCATCTCTGGTGATCACTTCAGTTAAAGTTAACTTCCTCCTTGTTTTGCTTTTGTTATTGTTGCTATTAAAATGCTTATATTGCTAAGAGACTATATTGTTACCTCATTTCATTTTTATAATCTACTCAAGTTGATTTCTACTGAGATGCAGTGGCTATGATATCCATTTGATGATAATTTCTCTGATTTCTTGGTATGGACTGATCTTCCAAGGCAAAGTTTTCTCAATCTCAATCTTGCAAATGATGAGTTATCAAAGATGGCATGAAAGTCATACAAATGAAGCATCCATTTTCCTTTATTTTGGACAACTCTGTGAAGTAGATAGGTTGGGAAAACTCATGATCTTCTGCCCAATGGTAGCATTTGACTTCGCATTAAGCCTTTTAGAAGCATTTGTTCTTTTAACTACTCGTTTTTTTTATTATATGATGGTATTTACCATTTTTTATTTGTTTTCATCCATTGTTGTCTCAGTAATTCAAAATTATTCTACTATAAAATATTTATATGGACATCATATATGTATTATTAAATCACTAAATTGAAAACACAACAATAGTTGTAGTTTTTCCTGAGCACTGAAATCAAACAGCCAGAACAAGATTTTACATGTATAAAACTTACATTTTCATATTTACTTGAATAACATTTTAATGTCAAAATTATATCATAAAAATTAATGAAAATTTTGATGTCATGTGACATACGAGTGTTATATGAATAAATATTAAAGTTTAGGTGTTGGATATGTAAATACATAAGAATTGTATGGTATGGATGCTAATCACCCAAAATGGGGAGATTTACAAAGATATGAAATCCTAAAATGTACACAATTAGATGCCAATGCAAGAAAAGACCATAATAATTTCAAGTCTAGTAATTTATGTATTGAATCTGCCTTGGGAGCATATTAGTGCCAAGTAAATAGGGGCTTCAAAATGCATTTGTAATGAAATCATGTAATTTGAGTTTTGCAAATAACTTCTGAATGAGGTGCTCTTCTTTGGTTTCTCTTTCTTAAAAAATTTAACTGCGCTTAAAATGTAGCAAAAAGATTGTAAAATATCAATACAATTTTATACTATCATGGATAGAAATAAGAAGGTTCGTATGCAACGAATGCATACATATTTACTTTAAATGATTCATAATGAGTTTCATATTCAATAAGATGCACAAGCTTAATATTCTAAATTTTTTTTTGTATTTGAATTTTACTAAAAAAATTATTATGATTCTATATTGTAACTTTAGAATTGTTGATTTATTTTAGTTAAACAGGATAAGCCTTTGAAATATTTCATCCAAATTTCCATCCATTGGCTAAAGTGAATTTGATTCTATAAAATATTTCATCTGAATTTCCATAGGCTAAACTGAATAAGCCTTTGAAATCCCAAAGAATATTGAACATATTTCATTAAACAAATCCTAAGAATACATTGAATACATTGAACCCAAAAAAGTTAATATGGAAGCTCCAAGAAAATGTATTTATAACTTTTCTTTTATATATATACCCAATTGTAATAGTTCAAACAATGTAAACTGCAGTTTAAATAAACTAAGATAAAAGACAATATTTTTTGCAGGAATGCATTAAAAAAACTATTTAATGTAGTTGCATTTCTTAATTAAAGAGTCTCATGTTATGCATTATGTTCTGCAAAGATTTATTCGTAATGCATAAGAAGGGTTGTAGGTAATCAAAGTTGGTTGCATGGTGAAGCAAACTTGAAAACAACAAATGTTGAAGTCATTGATGTCAAATCCAATTTCCACAAGGAATTGACTAGCAAGTTCTTGTTTTACTCCTCCTCTTCTCCTTCTAGAGGGCTATATATTGTATCACCCATGACTTTAGAGATCATCTCCATCCTGCCATTTTGTGGATCAAATTGCACCATATCCTCTGTAGTGAAGGTAATTTTATTTGCCTAGTTTCTGTCTGATTTGTTTGGTAACACCCTTCATAACATAGCCCATGCTTGCGTTACCTTCAACATCTCTAACAGTCATAATTTATATAAATTAGTTTTTCATTAAAGTAAAAATATGATTCATACCTAGTTTTATGCTGATTTTTTTAACAATATTCAACTTTAGTATATAATTAAATACACAATCAGTGATAATAACATCAATTAGATAGCTCACGGTGGAACAAGGTCAGTATTTCTATACGTGATTGTGTAAGGAGGCACAAAGGTAGTCATAAGTAATTCATAGTATTTAATCATACAATCCAATTATGCAATCATAAGAAAAGGGTAGCTTTTATCACTTGATATTTACCGAACCAATTGATCTAATTAGGTTTAGTTTTAGATTTAGTGTTGTAATTTAATAGTAGTAATTTATAAAAACTACCTTAATCAACATTCTAAACTAAGACCTATTAGTAGTATACTAAAACTTTTCTTAAAAAAGTCATTACCTCATTATCTTTGGGATCGACAATCCGGACTCAATAGAGCACTATATTTCTGAAACGATGTATATACTTGCGTGAGAAACCCCGGTGTGGAAGAATATCAAATTTTAAGAATTCAATGAAAATTGTTTGGGAGTGGATAAATTTTTCTGGAGTCACTACCAGAACCTACATAATTGTGATAATCGCTTAGATAGATTAGGTTATAGCTTAGATCTCCACCTTGCTAGCCTACATAAGATTGGAGATGGAGTTGAAGATGAGGTCAAAGTTCATTGCGATATTGCGTCATGCACGACAGAGAGCAAAGCTGTCAGTTGAGGATGATTCTAACAATGACAATGACGAGAGAACGCATTATGTGTAGAGACTTCTTATTTTCTTGTTTGCGTATTTAGGACAATTAACTCGAATGACATTACTTTTTACATACAAGTGTTCATTTTGATTGGTTTAATGTAATGGTTTTCATTTATATTTATGGTTTATGTGTTGATTACTATTGTGATATTTGTTTAATAGCTGCTTGGATTAGTATGCTGTGCCATGTGGAAATTATAGTATTAGGATTACAGGTGTGAAAATTATAGTGTTGAAGAAGAATATTAATTTTTTTCCTATGTTGTAGATTTTCAACAATTATTCTTCCAACTTTCGACAGTTTTGTAGTTAAATCCGAAGGCTAGCAATCATCGATTAATTCAAGATATCATTTTTGCTATTTTGTAGGATTTAATTTAGGTTGAATCCTGCTTAAATTCTGTGCAAATTCTGCCAAGGGTGTACACTAGTTGAGCTTGAGCTGCTCTCGGCACGGCTTGAGCTTGATTATTTGATCGAGCTCAAGCTTGAGCTTTTTTCTTCGAGTTTGAGATTGCCTGTAGGCCGATTTGATTGATATAAAAGTGAGAAGATAATATTAGTTCAAACTAGTATTATAATAAAATGACAAATAGAATGAAAAATTAAGAGATAAATAATAAGAAATAATTTGTTATAAATAAAAAATAAAAATATTATTTTTAAAATATTTTTTTATAATTTACTAATAAAATATTAAATTTTATTATATTTTGAATCTATTTTATATTAATTATTTCTTAAAGGGACATCCACAAGCTAAAAAATTGAGTCGGGGTTGACGAACTTGACTTGTTAGCTGATTGAGGTTCACGAGCCAAGCCACTGGTCGATTTACACTACATTTCCGTTTCATTTAGTACCCAGAACAAAATTAAAATGGAAGATTTACATGCACACTTCTCGATTCTTTTTTATTTACATATATAACACCTAATATATAGTATTTAGGGATTTTAATTTTTACATATACTATACATGAGAAAATATATTTCATTTTAAAAAAATAAAAATGGTGATATTAGATTTTAGATACGTAAATACATAGAAATTGGGTGGTCTGTATGTAAATGCCCAATTAGAGAAAGAAAAACGAAATGCTTGCCAGGGCTACAAATGAATTCATTTAACAAATTAATTTTTGTCTAATTTTGTCCCACATCAGTAAAATTTTTTTTGGAGTTCTATCATAAATAGGACACCAGATCACAATTCATATTTTTCAATTTTGATTTGTTTGGTAAGAACGTTTGAAATATAAACTAGCAATATTTATTTATTGATATTGCTGATTTTTATTTTTGAATAACTTAATTAACTATAAGCTATTATGATTTATAATTAATTAAAATTATTAATTTAAAAATAGAATAAATGTATATTAAATTTTATTTAAATGAAAATTTTAATAAATGATAAGATTTAAATCTCTCCTCAATTCTTAACATTCTATGATTAAGGTTATCAAAATGGTTCGGTGTGTGCGAACAATTCATATTCGGAGCATTATGCAAATAAGTCGAACACGAATAAATATTTTGAGCTCTATATTTAAAAAATACAAGTTGATTTACATCCTTAATATATTTTTAGATAAGTTTATTTTTATTGAAAATCAGCTAATGTATCTGAAGCGTCCTATTTATAGTTAAGATCAGGGGTCACTATAAATAGCTAGCAACATGTATGTTAAGATTACTCATTAGAGAACCATTTTTTAACCAAAAAAAACTAGTAGATGATACTATTTTTTTAAAATTCAATGCGAAATACAAATTTAGCATAAAATGAATTAATTTAATGATTTTAATTTTTTAATCTTTATCAAGCAAGCAATTCGGACTACTTAGCATTTGTTCTATCATGCATAAATTTTTACAAATTAGCTATTCTCATATCAAATAAAATCACTTTGCAGTACTCAAATGCAAGCACAAAATTTTGGCATCTAAATTTAAAAAAACCAAATAATGTTGCGATATATACCAGATTTTGATTTTAAAAAAAAACTAATATACTCGGAAATACAATATAAGAATATTTACAGAAGCTTTATTAAGCCACAAGATTCAATAATAAAAAAAATAATATTAGAATGGCAACCAAAATAACACCAAATTTTGATTTTCTCTTTATCTTTATATAGAATTTACAAGTATAAGCTTCAACTAATATCATAAAATTCGATCATTTTTGTTAGAAATAACAAAAAAATCATAGATCTATATAAAGATGATGAGAAAATAGTCCACCAACTTAGAGCAGCAGAGGAGCAAGATCTTCCTGTGATTAGTGTAATAAAAAAAATAGTAGATTAGAAAAGAATATATTCAAAATCATGATATGAAATAAATTTTAAATTTTTAAATACTTACATTTTATTATTGTGGCGAGCTCATTGAAACCATTGTTATCACTGAAGTCGTATTTTAAAAACATGTCGATGTCTGCTTGTTCCACAATAAGTTCAAGCTCGGGAACTAAACTAGGCTCGATATTTCCTTCACTTGACCATAAAGTTTGATAAATCTGTGTCATACAGGAACCTGCTGGCAATCATAATTATTGAGTTTGCATGAGTAAAATTCATTTTGATG
Organism: Phalaenopsis aphrodite; assembly: GCA_003013225.1. NCBI lineage: Eukaryota > Viridiplantae > Streptophyta > Magnoliopsida > Asparagales > Orchidaceae > Phalaenopsis > Phalaenopsis aphrodite. The sequence goes on along the minus strand of NEWO01000790.1, from coordinate 271,161 downwards.
TCTCAAAAAATGAGAGAACCATGCTTGGGGAACATTTGTAAGCATAAT
>NEWO01000790.1:224042-245063 GCA_003013225.1 Phalaenopsis aphrodite | reverse complement strand
CGATCTCTCTCAAATCTTATAATTTGAGAGATAGGAAATCCCCCAAAACCCTAATCTTAAGATCCCATGCATACCTAACCTTAAACTTATTAGGTTCTATTTATATTAAACAATAATAAATAATAAAAGACTCAATTCCCCTTTTAGGCTAATAAAAGACTATGTTACCACTTAGAACAGGCCAACATAATAATACTCCTCTCTCAAAAAAACATGTTTTCCTCAAGGTGGATAAAAGGAAACTGCTACTGGATCGAGCTCCCTTATCTCCTCATCACACACTATGAGAACTTGTGATGTTTGATCCTTAAAATGATGCACAGGAGAACACTTTTCACCACACAGAAAATGTAACCCCTTTGCTCGCTTCTCCTAAATCTAACTTTGTAAGACGCTTGAAGTTGACCACTGAACAAGCCCCCATACTCTTCTCCTTCGGCACCTCGTGTAATCACATTTCACGAGTCCTTGGTGTCATAGTCCTCGAGGTAATGTAATTTTCTCATAGCACTGCTTCTGTTGGCCTTCTCCATCTAATTCTTGTCCTGCACCATTTGAGTTAGCTCATTATCTCCCTTAATCCCCACGATCTCAATAATCGAAGTGTTGAATGTATGCGGGCTGTAAGCCCTTCATGAAATTCTCCTCAAATATTGCTTCAGAAATTCCCCTCAATGACAGTAGCTTGAAACTCTCCATATACTCCCTAAAAGTCTTTTCCAGAGTCAATGCAAGTAATTGCTTGTATAGGACCCTTCCCGAATGGCTCGAAAATATTCAAACAAGCAATCCTTAAATTCTTCCCATGAGCCGATCGGATATCTAGCCTCCCTCTACTGAAACCATGTTAGAACTTTCCCCTAAAAACATAACTCTGTTGTCACGAGCTTCTCCTCCCCAGTAAGCCCATTCACCACAAAACATCCCTTCACCCGATCCACCCACTCATATGCTTATCCCTCTCAAAGATCGACATTTTCAACTTCCTAACTCTAGCATCTCCACTCCAATTTCCTCTTCCTCCACTATTTTTCTCCATTTATTGAGGGTACAACTCCCTCCTTTCATCATAATCATACACCATACCAACTTCCCTTCTTTCCTCTTCATACTACTCTGTACCCTTACAAACCCTTTGTTCATGTTTCGGTCAAACTGCCTTCATCGAAAATCTCTAATCCACCCCCACCAGAGCCCGGGAGGAGGTTCTTGATGGCGTATGCTTTCCTCATCATGTTGCTCTCATTTGATCTTTTTCGCTTTCTATTTAGCCAATGAATTTCCGGTCAACCCTTGGTTAGAGTTTGCAAACTGAACAGCTGGTGGGGTTCTGGATTACAACTCAATAAACTTCCTCAGCATCTCCTCCAATCTCTCGAATCGGCCCTCAAATTAGTTTTCCATGAAGGAAACCTTCCTTCTATGGTGAAGAACATTTCCTCTATCTCAGATCTGATTTGACTCTTCTCTTGCTCCAACTTCTTCCCCAAATCATCTATTTTCTTTATTGTCATCTATCTAGCACGGATTCAGAAGTCCCTTACACTGAAATCACGTTGTCGGCTTTCCGATTAACCCGAATTCTTACTGTACCACAAAGTGTTTAAGCCGCAATCGCTTTCTTACTTTTAAATCACATGGTTCGGTTACTCGGATTGCAACTAGGGTAAGCGAACCGTTTTGTTTCTCAGATCGATTAGGTCCTTCACGAGATCCCGACCGATGAGCTATAAGCGTGACTATATCACTTGGAAGGAGCGGGAGGAGGAGAAAGAAGAAAGTTTCAAATATCTCTAAGCTAAGATTATGTCATTTGCCTTCTCCGTAAAATTCAATAACCGTGATCCTATCATTGCCTTCTCTGCGAGGAAAGAAGAAAGTTTCGAGTTTATACAAGCCGTGATCCCATCATTGCCTTCTCCACAAGCTCTATTTGCGACTGTATGAAGTTTCGGGTCTTTGTACGTTGATTAGTTGCTTCCTGTATGCACATTAATCCCATTGTTGTCTTATATAGGCTCGATCACAACTATAGCATCGTTGCTATAGCGGGAAGTTCGGTAGTTCGATAGTTCGGTAACAAGGTTCAAACAAGAGGGTTTGTAGGCCTCGATTCCTATATCTCTTGTCAACATATATGCCTCAATCCATAAGTTGATATGCCACTTGATAGGATTTAATATTGATTTCCCACAGAAATTAAGGCAGATAATTTTATTTCACGAGCACCAAACAACACAATACAAGATATAAAGATAAGCACTTATAATTCGAGATGTAAGTTATCTCTCCCGAATCCTACAATTTGTGAGATGGGAAATCTCTCCAAAACCCTAACCCTATAATGCAATACTCAATCCCATACATAACTAACCCTAAATCTATTAAAATCGATTTATATTAAACAATAATAAATAATAAAACACTCAATTGCTCTTAGGCTAGGTTAACATAACATAGTACTCTTTTTTTTTGCTCAACATCAACATATGGCTTCTACACTTACTAAATTTATGTAGAATTTATTTTAGAACATGCTTGAAAACCTACCTCAGGTTGTCTCGGCACCAGAGTTTTAAGTTTACAATTCAACAAAAAGTATCATATATATTAGTATAACTAAACTTTCGAATACACAATTCACTATAATTCATGATTAATTACTTGCATGAGGAAGAGAAAGAGGATTGTAATACTTCTCAAACCCTAAACCATTGTATAAAGTTTTTCCTATTGTCTAGGGTGAATTGTAGCTTAATTCATGCTTAATTACTTGCAAACATTTTTAATGAAATGATACTGATAACAAATTAATCTTTACACAAATAATATTTTAATTCAAGATCTTGAAACTCAGACACATTAAAGCATATTATATTCATATGTTTGAAGTCTTTAATTTAAACTTGTAGTTGATTTTCCTAATCAATGAATGAAAAATATGATCTATTAAAGTAATAATTTAAATTAGCTTTTATTTTAACAATAATGTTCAACAAAAAAATATTAAGATTAATTAATTTTGATTACAAAAATTAACTACTTAAAATTAGACATATAATATATTTCAAAGAAATTCTTCCAACTTATCTACTAAGACTTAAAATATTTTGCATTTACATCTTTTTATTTAATTACGTTAAAATTTAACTTTCAAAATTATAATAAGAGTACAAAAAAACTATAAATTATCACTTATAGAATCAATGTGACTTTGACTCCACTTGACTTCAATAGATAGAGGCTTCAGTGCAAGTATTGTAGGGTTCAGCTTCAGCTTTGACGGAAAATAATTGGATCACATTCAAAAAATAGGTTCAACCCTTGCTCAATTGTGGCAAAGAAGCTTACAAATCCCACTTCAGCGTGTACTGGTTTGCCTTGGACAAAAAAAAAAAGAAACTTCCATTGCTCAATTTCAATAAATGGGGTTTGACCTTCGACACTCAGCTTCGACAAACAAAAATGTAACTGCCAATACTTGGCTTCGATGAATGCTAGAAACACCTTCGATGCTCGACTTCAATGACCCTACTACAACGAATGTTGGAGTAGGTTGCGACACGCGACACGATGAAAGATGAGGTGGCGGATTTGACTATAAAGTATAATTAGGGTTACACATATAATTACAATTTTCTATTCTCATGTCCCATAATTTTAACAAATCATGTCCGACACCTCGTCGGGGTGTCCCAGATGTGTTTGAGTCCAAAAACAAATTTGAAATATTTTTTACCATGTCAGCACATGTCAGGGAGAATTGAAGTTGTGTCCATGCCCAACACTGGTACCACACTTTTTTAAAAGTGTCGGTGTTACATAGCTAAGAATTCTATAAGCTACTAAAAGGTATGACTCCTTGAGTTTGTGCATAAATTGGCTAAGTATACTTATTGCAAATGTAATTCCATGACAAATTTGAGAAATGTGGTTAGTTTACCAATAATCTTTAATATTTTCACATATTTAATCAGTTGCAAGGTCTATTTTTTGTCCTGACTCAGTAAGTTACATATGACTTGCACTCTATCATCTTGATTTCCTTTAACCGGTTCATATTCAATTGAGAGAAAAATATCCCTTATTCAAATTGACTCACTTCTATTCCCAAGAAATATTCTAAATCTTTGATCTTGTATTCTTCAATATCTTTTTCTGATAGCTTCTTTCTCCCAATTATCATCCGCTATAATAATTATATTGTTGAAATAAATAATAAGAATTGGCATTTCACCAATAGCAGTGTTTAATGAATAAAATATGGTCTCTTTGGCTTCATTTATATCTAACTCTTTCCATCGCTTTTGCAAATCTATCAAACTAAGTTTTTGTTATTTTTTCGGTTCGTATAAATCCTATTTCAATTTTCTTACAGAATTCATTTTAAATGGGTTATTTAATCTTGATGCCACCATATACCTCTTCTTCGATATCTTCAAGTAAGAAAGCATTTTATATCATATTTATATGTCACTCGTGATTTATTGTTAGAGATATTAAATTACAAATAGTATTCATTTCTTTCATGGAAGACATTTTTTTATAATCAATTTCATGTGATTGTACACATCCTTTTATTATAAATTTCATTTTGTATCTTTCTAAAAATTCAATTATTTTGTATTTACCGTAGAAATTCATTTAAATCCTGCTATCTTTTTCCTTTTTATAGTTTAATAATATAATGTCTAATTTTTTCCCAAGGCATTCATCTCTTTTCTCATGACTTCATTCCAGTTTATATTTTAAATGTCTCGAATAAACTTTGCGGAATAAAATGTGTTCAGTGATGATGTGAATTAAAGATGCTTTATGATATGGAGAATTTATGAATAGAGGAATGCTATGAGATATAGAATAAATATGTAATAGTTGTGTGATTAATATTATCGGGTAGTATCACCAAAAAAGATGAGGTTTTGCCTAACCATGAGTTAATTGACAGCAAATTTTCGTCATCTATGTGCATGTCTGTGCCTCCATCCAAGATTTGTATTGACAAGCCCAAAAGACCATAAGATGTTCTATATCCGCTCTTGTGGTTGGCCATGCTTTGGATTGAATTCAAATTATTTCAACTATAAAATTAATGCCTTGCAATAAAAAACCATATGAAAATCTTGCAACTAATTTCCTTTCAATTTGCTAATTACACTTTTAACCCCATCATTTTTTACAAGTTTTTTGCGAACCTAATAAATCTATGTCGTCTAAGAATTACAAAGCTAATCTAGATTTATAAATAGCACTCCTAACATCAAACTATCTCGACACAAATAAAGTTAAGCAAGATCTACGCTTTTAGATGACACAAGCAGGCAAACATTGAAAATGTACAGACTTCTAATTAAAACAATATGAGATACACCAATCAGGTTTACATTGCTACTTTTTTTATCAACATTCTTCATGTCATATTGATATCTATCCAAACCACTTAAAATTTGAAACAGAAAAACAAAATTCATTAAGCATGCCCGTTCACACGAAATTATAGGTAACCATATCACTACTAGTTGAGGACAGCCCATATATATATATAATGGGAAGCATGTTGTTGCCTGAGAGATGGAATCAGTATGGCAAGGACAATGACAGTGAGGAAGAACATAGGAGTTCTGATTGCTAATGGAACTTCATTACTTTGGTCCTGATTAATTTAGCTTTAATTAATATGATCAAAACATATTTTTAGTGTATTCAAAATCGTATGCTTGTGTAAAGCCCCTTTCATTCATCTTGGCTGCACAATCACGTGGTGCTTAAGCATGTGAAGTCCAATTTAATTAATGTAGTAATTTCTTTAAAGAATAGAAATAATTCCACCCGCATTAACAAAAACTAGCTTGGACCTCAAAATTCACTCTATGTAACGGAGCTCACGGCTGCAGAAAAATCAACGTGACATTTCATAATAATTTAGTTATTCATAGATATATGATGATTCAACCAACATATATCAGGAATAATCAATCAGTTTAATTGGTCATCAATCAGAATATTACAAATCAAAACTGAATCACCCGTGTTGTAATATAGCTTTTCGCTTTTCGCAAGATGGGACGAAATGAATCTAAAGGCCTAAAAGTTAGGAGTTAAAACTAAATCTTGGGAAAGTAATAAAAAAAGGATTAAAGTAGAAATTTGAAAGTAAAAAAAAAAGAAAATTCTGAAATATAAAAAAAAACTACCCAAAAAAAAGTGCCAACCTTCTGGCTCTCATTGAGAGACTCGGCTGAGAGATATTGTCCACCAGCAATCAGACCCACAAATTCATAAATGTTGTTGAAAATGGCGCCAACATTTCTAGTTTCCTCAGAATAATATACATAGAATTTTCCACTGAGAACACAAGTCTTGGCGTGCTCTACAAGAACATCCCACATCTTATTTGACATGCCACTTCCAAGGATCTGCAATCATATTAAAAAACATTGGACTAATGCAGGCATCAAGGAATTCAAATCACTACAAAAACAAGAAAATTACATTTCTCAATCTCTGCGGATCCCTAACAAAGAGCCGTAGAAAATCTTCAACTGAATAAATTGAAGCCTTATTTAACTTCTTGTGAAATGCACCATCTTTCCCAATCTTCTCCAATCTCCACACATCATCTTTTAAGGCAGGAGGATAGTGTTTTTTGTATACTACACATATTTGGAGAAGAAAATTTAGAGTTAAAATTTCTACCAAAAACTAATCAAATTAGAGTTCTTAAATCACGTACATTCCCCTCTGTGATCCTTAACCGTAAATGCTTCAGTTTTTCCCTCCCTTATTCGGATACCTTCACAACAACCAGAGGCTATCTTCAAACCAAGCCTAAACTTCCTACTTCTTATCCAGCTTGAGTTGTCCGTAAATATTAGTTCTCCAATAGTTCCTACACCTTCTTTCAACGAAACCTGTAAATCACCAGTTAAAAGGGGTCTCTTTCCTTCCCGTTCTCTAACTACATGACTTTCAAATTCTTCTTCATCCCAATCATCATCTTCTTCTTTATTAAAATCACCCTCAAGAACCAGAATGTCAAGTTTTGCAGAAGACTCAAGTCCAGAAGTTACAACATGACCGTTGTTGGCATCAACCAACACAATGTGAATTGCAGCTCCTTGATCTCCTTCAACTTTTCCTCCAGTAAAAATCGGTAAAGATAATCTAGATTTGAACTGCAGCCGTAAGTTTCTTCCATTTGTGCCTTCTAGCCGCTTTGGAGAAGACCTGCACCACTTTCAGATGATAAATCCATGCCAGGAAATGGCAACAATTTTATCCATGACATGATAAACAGCATCAAGCATATTAAATCTCACCAGCTCACCAACTTGATACAAAAAATGCATAAATAACAGGCCCAAAGCAAAGAATAATAGTCAATAAACAATTAAAATAAATTCAACATCCAATTAATTCTTATGCTGTAAACACATAAAAACTTGGACAGTACTAATTGACATTAATCTTAATGTTAAGGATGTCATTTGGCAGGAATGAACTCTTACTCCATATCAGATCTAAGTTAATCTGGAACCAAAATATGAAAGGGAACTGTAATACAAAACATAAAACAGTAGGAAGATGAAATTGTATAAAGCCATCAATTGCAACACGACGCAAAGAAACCTCCATAAAAATCGATAAACAAACATTTTAGTTATATGATGATTTGTTTAAGCCAAAAAAGTTGCAAGCTCAAAACATAGATTTCTAGTAAAAGGCAGATATGTAGCAACTAAAGATATTTAACGAGAGCAAGAAACCAGAAATTTTATATCTTTTCTTCTAAAATGTGAGAAGCATCAAATAAATAAATATGCAGTGAAATAACTTGTAAAAACTATATTTTCTTCTAAACAAAAGCTTCAAAAAGTTCATGAAAAAAATTCTTCCAAACATTCACAAAAATATCTTTTATTCTAAACATCCATGAAAAAAAATCAGTAAAATAACTTATAAAAACTATCCCAGCTTACTGGTCTATTCTTTTCTCCACTAAAATGTCAGAAGCACCAAATAAATAAAAATTCACCTGTGTCAGATATATTAAAAATAATTAAATTAACATGACAAAAAAACTTCTGAACTTCAAAATAATAAAAATATATCAGCAATTCCAATGCCATACCTTGCCCCAAGTCTAGCAGGATCTAGCTTTGCTAATGCACGCTCGACTTCCTCGCTGACCTGTATTAGCAAAAAAATAAAAAAGAGATGCAGAACGAAACTGGATAGTGATTGCAGAAAAACAAGAAAGAGAACAATAATATATTAAACAACACGGATATAAAACAACTATATGAAGCATTAAGACTGCAACAAATGAAGTCTACCCATTGGGCTATCAATCCATAATCTGTACACCATAATAAATATTAGCCCACAATTTGCAACCCCAATCAATGATAGGTTAAATAATTTAACTTGAACAGTTTATACTGCATTCAAATACAAGAAGAAACATCCTAATTTGCACTGAAAAGGTCAAATCTAAAAAAAATCTCAGACAAGTTAAAAGTCAACACAGAGAGTTTTGACAAGGAAAAATAGTATTTGCTTTACATAAAGTCCAATAATAATATCTTATTATATCTAACATAGTCGATGAATGCTTGATGAGTTAGTGACAGTGTACATGATCAAGGAGGTCAAGCTAGTTCTTGCACCTCTGGATGGTTAAGTGTTGCAGCTACTATAAGAATAAACTATAAAGTTATGTCTATCTCTTTTCAAAATCAGTCAAAATAACATGCACGACCAAACAAAATATATCATAAGAAAGCAAGAAAAAAAAAGGTAGTTTATTAACAATAGATGAAGTAATTTATGTTTTTAATATCTTCATAGTGCATATGAAATCGTGAAATATAACCATAACTAAAAAATTGGATGAAATGTCAATGTCGATAAAATTCATAGTCCAAAAAAAAAAAGCAAGAGTTTTTCAATCTTACAATTCGGCGAAGCACGGGTTCTAAAGATGAACAAAGTTTCTGCAGACTATCCAACTTGAGAGCTTCCACAATTACGCTGGAGAGGATTACATATATATTTTTTTCAATAAGCAGCTCAAACAACATATATGAACTGATATAGCAAAATAAATTATAACAAAAAAAATATAACATCACTCCAGATTCAGAAAACAATACATAATAAGAAAATAAATGGAAGGACTTTCCAGGGTTTAATTTTATTAAGCTTCTTTTTTTCTTGAGAAAAAAAGAAGCAAACATAAGAATAAATGATTCAACTTTACACGTATCAGCATTCACTAGAGTCCATAATAAACTTTCCTTCAAAATATTTTACAGAATTAAAATCAGATTAAACAATAAGGTAGCTAGAGTAATTCTAATGACTTAACATCATCAAGAAAACAAATAAATAGTTTTTTTTCCATCCAAACCAAAACAGGTGCATCTCCTCAGATCCCTCAACTGCTAAGCATACCAAAGTAAATCTCAAACAATTAATTACTGATATTCAAGTGCAAAATACAAAATATAACTGTTACTAAAGTCAAACTATTCACTACTTACATTTGAATTCTTTTACATGTACATGTCTTCCTCCTCCTGCTCCTCATCATCATCCTCAATATCATTAACCATATCCCAAATATTTAGTGCCAACTTTATGTATCCTCAATTTCCATTCCTCTCTACTGAGTGTTAAGTAAAGTTTTTGAAGTTATTTTATACAAATATTTTTGCAAGGCTTCTACAAATTAATTGTCAATCTGCTCTTTTATTTTTTCCTTTTTGATATTTTGTAAGTTAATTTTATTTACCATTCTGATTGTTACAACTTATACCACTCATTTTACATTCCAAAAAAATTAAGTCTATTTTGACCGGTATTATCTTCAGTAAATGTTGATCCCACCATCTTTCTAATATAATAATTATTCAATATATTCCTCTTTTTCCACATATACTTGTTGACATTCTCAATTTTACTTGGATATTAAAATTTGCAGATAAAATAGAGGAACAAACAAACTATGAGCTAGAAAACAAATATTAGCTTTCGCACAATATGAGGTGCAAAAGATAAAATCAAATCCAAGTTCAACTCTTATTAGCTTAATATTTTATTGCTATCACTATAGACTATAAAATAATATGCATCTTCCGTTGCCTTAGCCGAGCCAATCTCAAAGTTAAAACACCAATAAAACAATCAGGATCCAAGACCTAATTTAACCACATACCATATATTTTACAGAACTTAATGTAGTCCGTTTTTTGAACAAAAAAGTATAAAAGCAACGTTTAAAAAATACAACTTGACAAAAAAGTAAGGTGAAGAAAAATAAAAACCCCATATGTATTGTAAAAATTCCCACTCCAACCCCCACCAAATAAAAACGTAAGAGTATAGTATTAAAAACAAACATTAATTCCAAATCCCCCAAATTTGATTGCAAAACACACCACTGTATTCTTTCATTATTGGTTATAATTTTAGCATGAAACTAAGGGAATCCATGCTGTCACCACTTAGTATACCATAAAGACGCAAGAATAAACTAACCTCCATTCTAATCATGCCATTCATAGAAAAATTACCGTAACCACTATGAAAGATGAACATACTCCCCTACAAGCATCCAAAATGCAATTCTTTTCACATAAATTAACAATGAGTAAAGGTGCACGCGCCGACAAAATAAGACGAATAACAGGAGCCAAATTGAAAAAACAGTAGAGTAGATTTAAAATTAAGAATTCTTACAATTTCCTAGAGATAAGTAATAAGCTTCCATCCTTCTTTTCTTCCATTCAAATTAATAGATCGATGAAAAAACCAAATAATGAGCAAGAACCAACAGATAATTCAACTCTCAAGTCTGAAATATGTGGTCGATCCCTAAGAAAATGAACTCTGTCAATGCTAAAATTTCAATACTTACATAGCACTCCTCAATCACTACATAGAACAACCATCGATCCAGTATGTTAACTCTAAAGAGCCAATTTTGCCATTGAACTCTAACTGATCTTGCCCAAAATGTTCACTTAACCAAATAAAAAAATTTATAGCAGAAAATATAAATAATTATAACTCGAAGCAAGAAAACCGCATTATCAGGCACCCTTCAATCAACCAAAATCAAATTCAAAACTAGCCAACCAACTCTTCACCATCATACATACGCTTAATAACCCCCTAAGGAAAGAAGAAGCTTTTAACATACCTGGCAAGAGCGGGGACCTTCCGCCGCTTTGTCTCGGGTACGCCACCTTCATTATCTTCCCCAGGGTCTAAACCTCGCTTTTCCCTTGTCATCGTCCCTGATCTATCGTGATGCCAGGTGGACCTCTGCATCCTGTCAACCCCCGCAAACGGAACCCTAAATCGCCTTAATTTGAAAAGAAGAACTAGCAGAGGTCGCCACAAAAAAGACAATCTTCGCGGCGCCGCTAGAACTCAAATCATCCAACCATATCGAAATACTGATAGAGACTTCTTGGGTGTAAGATGGGGTGGTTAGCATCCCCTCTACGGGATAGGGCAAACAGAAGCGAGGAGAGATGCAGGAGAAGGAGAGACTCAGCGGAGTTGAAGGCGGCGGAGACTGTCCGGAGACTCGGTGTCAAGGGTAATTATCCGGTTTTGTCCGGGAGCTCTGGGTGGAAGCGTTAAATATTTGGGCATTTACATGAATACTACCCAAACCCCTAGTATTTACATATCTAACCCCTAAGTTTTAATTGGTCTATTTATACCACTGAATCTTTCATATTACGTCAAACTATGATTATTTTAATTTTAAGAAAATAAAATACATATTTTCAGATAAATAAAATGTTATATAAAATTAAAGTTGATATGTAAATATATAGGAATTAAGAGATATGTATGTAAATATTTCTTAAATATTTTAAATATTGTAAAAAAAAACTATTTTCTATTGTTTGCCACCCATTTTCTATGAATAACATTGTGAAAAGACTAATTTTCTCCATAAATCATAAACATATATCACACTACTCATATGTATATACATATTTAATGCTTAAAATTTTATATTTATATTTATATTATAAACAACGTATAAACATGTGTATTTGATTTTTAAGGAGTTAGTAATGGTGCTATTTTAAATGTAATGTTAAAAAAAGAATATAAACCTAAAACTCAATGACTTATTTTACATGTACAGAATAAAGACTCTCACTTAAGTAGTGTGTTAATAAATGATCCAATATAATAATTCGATATCGACTGGACTTTGCTTGAGATTTTTTTCGCAAGTGTTTTTCTACGATTCTGTTTCCTTCCCCCTCACCCATCTTTTTCCCCTTTTCTTTTATCCAAACTCTTGTCGGCTCCTTTATCATCTCTTCTCCTTTCCCGGTTAAGGGGTTTTGCCCACTAAGCCTCATGGAATTCGTTGTTTTCTCGCCGCTTTCATCTTTTCCCTCTTCTATTACTGGTCTGACCACCTCTCTCTCCTCGAAGGGGCTCAGGCTTTCCTCGTTCCAAACCCCACTAATTTCAATCTCTCTTTCATCCCATGTTGTGATGACAAATATATTAGACGTATATCAAAATGAAATAGCCCTCAATTTTTATTTTCTTTCTCTACACCCATTTGTATGCATTTTGATCAATCCAAAAGAATTGCAAGCCTAAACCCTAAATTCCTCATTTTTTATATCTCCTCTTATGCTTATTGATATGGATCATGGGGCCCATCAAAAGAATTAATGTAAGAAGAATAGTACGGGCATATACTATATACCATATCATATATTAAAATTAAAGAATTAGAGAAATCTGATAATATTAGAATTAGAAATATTAGATATTTTAGATATTTAAGTATTAGATATTAAAAAGAATAAATAATTTGAAAAGAAAACTCTTTCTTTAATATTAATAGAGGATTCTTTTAGGGTTATAGTTGATTGTTGTTTCTGAATTCCATCTCTACTGCAGAGCCGGACATGAGAATTTCTTCTCATCCAGCTTCTCGCGAATGAAATGATTCAATAAAATTAATATTACATAGAAATATGTATTTTATTCTATCAAAAGACAAATGCAAGAATATACTAATTTTTTTTATATTTAATTTGTTATATAGGTAGGTTGTATATATAACTTATATAACTAGATAACTAGGCGTGTTTTTTAATACTTTTATATTATATATAAAGTATTATATATAAAGAAAAATAATGCTTCTTTCTTTTAGCAAAATCTCTAAAGTATTTTTCTTTACCTCTATTGAATCACGCCAATAGTCATCCAATAAATGAAATTCTTAAATGAAATAAAAATAAAAAAAGGTTTCGCGAGCGGATATTAACTCTTTCCTCCTTCATTTGTAAGGTCAATTCATGACCATTCAGAAGAAATCCATTTTTTTCTTGGTTCATTCTGTCATCCTACCCAATGAATCTTTAGGATTGATTCGTTTTCAAGAAAATCCTATGTAATCATAGGTTTCATCGTTCTCATAACTTCTCTATTAATACTTAGGCCTGAACTTTGCAATGGAGCTCTCAACAGAATCTGTTATTTGTTTTTGAGTCAATCTCCTCAGTTTTTCTTAACTCGAAGCTCAATTAATTTTTTCTCTATTTTCTATTATTTAGATTCTTTATTTTTCTATCTTAATTATATACTTACATATATAATAGACTATATTATCCATATTGATTAGATTCTTTATATTATTATTTTATTATATTTTTATTGTATATTGTATATTAATGTTGATGATTTATAACACTACCTTTTTTATGGGGTAATTCTTCATAAACCATATATATGGGAATCATATATCATTTCATATCATTTAGATCTTTAATCTCTCTTTCTATCACTCTTCCTTTTTCCACATCCTTTTTTTTCCACAATTCATAATCAGATTTCTTTTTTATGAAAAGGGTTTTAGTTGCTACAACTATATGGTTGATTCATTCATATAGTGATTGTTTCTTGGGATCTCGACAATACGAAGCAATAAGTTGGTTATGAGTTTTGAGTTTCTTTAGTTTTGATAGTTATTAAGTTTATAGTGTGGTCAGCCTATTTTTCTTTTTAGTTTCAATTCTCAATTCTAAAGAAAAAACTAACGAGTCACACACTGAGCATAGCAATTATACTAAAATTTAAATTTAATTTAAATAAAGGGTAAATCAAATTTTTATTCAACCTTATAGAATTTCCAAAATGCAGAGCCTTAAGTACTAGAAGAAAAGCACTTATACCTAATAAAATTAAGTGAATACCGCCATAGCAATTATACAAAATGCAGAGTCTTAAGTACTTGTAGTCATTTTATTTCTATATTTTCATACATAACTGAAGAATGGAAAGAATTCTTCAAGAGTTTCAGGTCCTAGAAGTACATGATAAATAGCACCAAAGCCTAAGACTGCAGAGGAAATTAAGTGGAGTACTTCAGATACAAAGTATAGAAAGTGTCGATAACTTCTCCACCCGGACCTACTCCCCACCCTAGAGTAGCGAAGTGTGTAAGTAAAATCAATCATTGTTCATACATGGGCTTCTCTGGTACGAAATAGAGGGAATTGAAGAGGGATCCAAAACGTCAAACCTATCATTGGTTATTACGCTATGGGGAAACGTCCATTTCGGTACTCTTCTTCAATCTATAAATAAGTTATGGCCGCTATGAGGTACTGCGGGTCTTGGATCTCTTACAGATCATTTTTTTGCCTTTAGACTTAATTGCATGGAAGATTTGGATTTAGTATTATCTTAAGGCTACTAGTTTATTATAGGCCTTTTATTTTTAAAATATTGGATCCATATTTGGGCTCATAAAAAAAGATTTTTAAGGAGATTCCCTTTTGGCTTAAGCTTTCTAATCTCCCCTCTTGTTGGTTTGAGAACGATATTCCTAAAATTGTTTTAAAAATCATTATCAGCGTAGTTGCATACCCATTCACTGCATAATGCTTAGGCTTACTTTTGCTAGAATTAACATTCAAATTAACACTAAGTTCATTTTTTGTTGATTTATTTAAGATCTTGATTAATGTTAAAGAGTTCTTACAACTAGTTATCTATGAATGAAAACCACTTACTTGCAAATGATGTAATACCTTAGCGCAAAATTTGTTGACCTCACTTTTGGTTGAGGTTTAGTTTTTCCTCTTTAGTTTCCTAGGGTATAGCCATAGGACTTTCCTGTTGATTATTCTTAGAAAACTAGAAAAGGAACCCTCACCATTAGAAATTCTACACTCCTTGCTCAACTTGAAGTTTCACATTTTGGTTCTAACCTCTAGGACTTAGTAGGTGGGGTCAATATAAGGGAGCTCAAGGTGAGTTCCCATAGGACTGCTTGCCCTTAGGGTTGACCCTGGGTGCTGGAGCTAAGGCACTCACTTTCACTCACTCTCGCTTACAATCCCTCACAACCCTAAACCCAATATTTGTTGACTTTGATCCCTTGATCATGTGGGAGACTCATGTAGATTGTCCCCTAAACCCACTAACCCTAGGCTAGGGTTTAGCTAAGACCAGTACATAGAGGACCCAAATAGGGATTCCATTGGTTCATAGCTCATGAAGGGTGGTTGATACCCCAACTCTACCAAAATATCCAAATTGACCTTTCACCCCCAAACCTACCCAAATTACCTAAACACCCTTGAATCCCAAATTTGGTCAAAATCCTCAAATTCACCCAAAATATCCAAACTTGTTCAAAAATCATTTCAAAACTTTTGAAAATACCCAAATTGCCCAAAACCACCCAAAATTATCATAATACCCCCAAATTGCCAAAATTACAAAAATACCCTTCGCACCCTAAAATTTTCCAAAACATCCAAAATCACTCCAAATGTCTCCAAAACCAATTTGGACCCTTCAATTGAACCCAATTTGGCCAATTTGACCATTTTGACCAAAACTCCCAAATTGCCTTTAAAGGCCCAATTTCCCCAAATTCACCTCAAATGTCCATCAATTTGGGCCCAATTTTCTTTAATATCAATCCTAAACTTAAATTAACCTTTTATATGACCAATTTAAACCAAATCCAAGCTTAATTAGCCCGTGCTTTGAGCCCAATTTTGATCTAAGTCAAACCCCCAATTTTGACTACATGACTTAATCCCATCAAATTGAACCTCATAACCTACTCAATTTGCCATAATTTATGTTTAAAACTCTTCATAACAATTCTACACATCAAACTTGACCTTCAATTGGCCTTGATGAGGCCTCAATTTTATTTAATTTTGATGTAAGTCTAAAAGCCCCAATTTTTCCCTAAATTGGCCATACCTCAAAATCCCACGAAATTGATTACCTTAGCCCCAAAATTGGTACCAAATTTATGTTGAAAACTCTTCATGATATTCCTATTGACCATTTTAAATAATCAATTAGGACTTAGCCCAAGCCTAGACTAATCTAGACCCACGTCTAGCCCAATATGCCCAAATTGACCAAATTATCAAAATCCTCCAAACCCTCAAACCAGCTCAAAATCACTCCAAATCTTTTCTAAACTCTTCATTACAATCATCTACATCAAATTTATCAATCAATTGGGCCAATTCACATGGATAGTCTAACTTAAACCCAACATTTATCCATTTTGACCCAAATTAAACCCTTTAACCAAATTTAACTTAGCCATGTCTAGGCCACCAAGACAATGATACCACAGCCTCTAAGCTCCTCCTAAGGACCATGATAAACTACCCTAAATCCACCAAAGCATGTTATAGACTAATGGATCGCCAAATTAAGGGATTTTAACCCATTTTGGGACTTAACTTAAAATATCTCCACCATTATCACTTATCATAAGGAGTTAACCATCATTAGCCGCCCCCTAACCTTCCTGTGCCAGGAGGTGACCACTCCCCGGTCGTCCAACCACCTTGGTGGCTAGAAAATGGCTAAACCTTGAGCCACCACCCATAAATTCAACTCAATTCAAACCTAGAGGCCAAATCAGCTCAACTGTTGTTTATGAATTCCTTGCCCTCCACATAAGCAATATTTTCCACCCCTCAATTGGCCCTGACAGCCAACCTAGGCCATTTTATTTAAAGCTACCTCCATGGTCAATGGGGGAGAGCTGAAATTTTCTTAAGGAAACTCTACAAATTTGCTTCCAGAGACTCCCTAGGACCTCCTCAATTTAAGCCCACCATTTTCCCACTCTAGTTCCCTCTGTGTGAGTTCAATTTTGAACTCAAAGTTACCGTGGAAATCAGGACATATTTCCCCACAACTCTACACTTAACCAAATCTCAATTAATTGTGCACACATCATCCCCACAGTGAGAGGAGTTGATCCCCACAAAAGCCGCCTCTCAAATAGCCTCTAGTAAGGAATTCAATCAACACCTGAAATAGAGCTTGGTCGATTTAATACCTAGGCAATTCACCAGGGCCTGAGACTTCATCTGGAGGTTCGTTGAACCCAATCGAAGCTACTACAACCATCTGATTGAGGCCTCCCCTCTCAGACAAAGGTATTGAACCTTAACCCTAATCCGAGTCTATTTTTACTCTCCATACGTATTTACTGTATTTCATACTGTATAATCCATATAGATAGGTTCGTCTTGAGTAGATGAAGCTCTAGGAACAAACCACATGGGATTTGGTTGAGTATAGAGGGAGATCTTAAGGTTTTAGTATAGACGGTTCTCGGGTTAGGTCACTTGGGGAAGATGACGGGGAGCCATCCGATCGCGCATTTATCTCGTCAATGGATGAGATCTAGCCGGACGAACTCTTGGTGCATGAACCGCGGGTCGCGCGGCATGTCAGGGTGGAAAGCGCAGCTAATGGGAGCGTTCCACGTCACCGTTCGGAGCTACCTAGGATCCAGTCAGCACCGCGTGGTTAAGTAGAAAAATAGGGCTTTATTTTATTTATTTAATGGCCAGAACTTCAAAAATCCATATCTTGGTGTAGAAAAAATACAAAAATAAAATAAAAATATCCACTTGCTTAGTGAATAGAGGAGAACAATGTGGAAATGGTTTGAATTTTATTTGATGCATAGTTTATTTTTAGTTAATTAAATAGGGTTTTCAGTCTTTTAACTCTCCATGCATGAAGACATTTCACCATGACTTGATATTTTGGCATATTGTTGCCTCTGTCATGAGAGATATTCTCTAATTTTTCCAAGGTCAGCGAAGACCTCTAGACAGAGATCCATATTTTTCAAATTTATATCCATTATTTGCATAAATTACTCATAAAATTAGCATGTTACTTAGAAGCAAAATTTGAAAGGTTTATTGTGACCAGAGAACCCTTTGGAAATTTTTTTATGGGCCAAGTCATTAAGAACACTTAACTCTCACAAAACCCTAAAATACAAAGAAATTTGATTTGAGAAAAATAATCATCTATTTGTGTCTTGTTTTTGATTCTCCATTGTAATCTAAAGTTCAGAGAACTCCCTATAAAAATTTCAAGACATTTGGAGTTCATTTGATAACTTGATTTTCTAAGTTAAATGGTGTTTTTTACTCTAAAATGATTTTTAATAATTAAAATATAAACCAAAAAATTATAAAAATTAGTTTTGGGAGTCCTCTATGATCAGGATAATTTTCTAAAAATAAAATTGTAATTAAAATAAAATTTTCATTTTTAAGCTTACTTTTAAATATTTAAATAATTAAATAATAATAATAATAATCACAAAATTAATAAAATTCATGGAAATATTCTAAATAGTTTCCTAAGCATTTAGGTGCAATTGGAATATTTTTCCTAACTTTCTAAGTGAAAAAATTGAATTTTAAGGCTAAAAATGAATTTTTCTTAATTTTTCACTTAAATAATTTCAACAATTCAAAGAAAAATCAGAAAAAAATAATTTTTTTTTTCTAGGTTCCTTGACCTCAAAGGGATTTAATAAAAATATAAAACTTAATTTTTCATCTTTAAAATATTTATAATTAATTAATACCTTAGAATTTAAAATAATTCTAATAATTCAAATAAAACTCCAAAAATCATGAAATTTGGGCCAAATGTTTCTCTGATTTAAATGTAACGCCAGTAAAAATTTCAATGGATTAGGCTTTTCCATGGTCAAGTTGTTGAATTTTCTTTGAAAAATCCTATTTTTGCATATCAATAATTATATAAATCAAATTAAAATTTGAAAAAAACACATTTTCTCCTATGATGTCTTAATTGACCCATGAGTAAGGTGGGATGAAAGTTCCAAAGTCATTTGAATTAAATTTAATGAATTATGAAGTGATAGAGCCTTAGGGGCAAAAGTGTAATTTTGGAAATTTGGTCTTAATTAACACTTTGGCTTAATTCAAGAAAGAGAAATTAACAACCTTTGATCTTAATTAACATAATTGGATGATTGAAATACAAGGGATAAATTGGTAGAAACCAATCTCACTTTTTCCAATTAAAGGATAAATTTGAAATTTCCTAGATTATTAAAATTTTGAAGTCTACCAAATTAAATGATCCTAGACATAGGGGTATGGTTTTGGGTTTGAATAACTCATTAATTTAATACTCCCATTTGATGTTCAAATGAAATTCAAAAGTTTTGATAATAAATCACCAACACTTAAAATTCAACTTCTTTTAAAAATTATTAAGACATCCACCAGGATCTTAAGGGTTTAATAATGGCCTAAGCTAAATAAAATTTGATTAAATGAGGATTGGAAAAGTGAATGTAACTAGAAATTGAACACCTTAAAACACTACAAGCTCAAATTAAAGCAAAAATTGGCTAAGTGTCTCAATAACACTAACTTGCCCCTTTAAGGGTCTTCACCTACATAATTCTCAAAGTAAATTACAAGTGATGATTCCTCTACTCTTAGGGATAATGGAAACATCAATGTTCACTGAGCATTAGAGATATTTATAGGATGAGTTATTAAGAGACATAATAAGTTTAAATAAGCTCGAGATTTTCCACCGGGCGGTGAGAGGGAAGCATGGACCTGCTACTTTCTCCCAACCTTTTGGATACCTCGGAGGTGTACTAAACCTAGCATGTTTTGATTAATGAAATCATCCTTAGTCAAATTAACATGTGCTCACCAAGATATGATTTAGGATTTTGGTAGATCACCAGGACCTTATTTTTTGTTTTACATAAAATGCCCTCACATGCATTTTTGAGTTTCAGGTTGTAGAACAAGAAGGCTCGCAGGTACGCCTTTACAGTTTATAGTACCATCCTTTTCTATACTTTTCACACTGTACTTTTATGCTTACAAAACTTGAATGTTAAACAATAATGTCACCCTGCATGAAAACTAAAACTGATAGGATAGTCATAAAACCAAAATCAAAACCAAAACTAAAATCAACCAAGATAAAATTCATCCCCACCACATTCAAAATATAAGACAACTCAAAATTTAATCACAAACATCACAAAACAATAATTGCAATTAAATTAAGACGTCTTTATTGGATGATCAGGAATCCCTCGGAGGAGGAAACCTACAGTTGCTAACCAGACTTCCCATGGTCTAAATGAAAGTACGAAACTCATTAAGTTGAGTTTAGTAAATTCATTTAGACTAAGTTAATCCGATAGAAAAAAATGGTACCGGAACGAGGGAACTGTAGGATCCTAACCGGTATGGCTCTAATCAACTTTAACATGCCCCCATAAATTTTTAAAGAACTATAACCATAAGGCCACCTGATTTGACATTATAACCTGACACCTTAGAAAACTTAAACTCGCCACGACGAGGAGCTTGGAGCTAGCATGGTGGGCAGCACGGCCGTCTTCAACAGCAAAATCTGTCTTCACCAGCTAAACCATTTCTTCCTTAGAATTAAACAACTAAAGTCATAGGACTTTGAGGTTGTTTGCTTATGCAACATAAATCCTCACCTCATCTTTAAGCCTTTGTACAGCTCTGTTATACAATATAAGCCCTAACTTTTCTTAGGATTCCGAGGTTGTCATTTGTCACGACCTAAATCCTCCCATCTTCCAGGCTATTTGTGTGATTGTTTCACACAGATGTAAGTCCT
>NEWO01000790.1:181792-214866 GCA_003013225.1 Phalaenopsis aphrodite | reverse complement strand
ATATATATATATATATATATATATATATATATATATATATATCTATATATATATGTATATATATATATACATATATATGTATATATATATATAATGCTAAAATGTCTTATCTTATTAGAAATTTAAGTTTGGGGGGATGAAAAAAATTTCAAAACTTGAATTTTATTTGTTCTCAAATGTGCTACAAATAAATTTGATTTTGAGTGGAAAAAAATGATTATGCATATGAAGTTATATTAGAGAAGTAAAAATTTGAATAGAAATGAATAAAAAAATTTAGTTGAAACCTATAGTGATGAAGAAAAACTTAAAGTTAAAAATATTTAGTGTAGAAATGATAAATATTGTGTAATTATCTTTAGTAGGAGAAGTTGTATTTTTTAAAAATGTAGAAGGATTAGACTTTTATTTTCAATACTTAACCTTATTTTATTAAAAATAGTTTTCAAAACTATTATTATATTTTTTAAATATAGGATATATATCAAACCTTTTCTTTAAGAAAAGAAGAGTGGAATTTAAAATCATTAAAGGTCTATCCAAATATAGTAATCCTCACCTAAAGGAAAGAAAAAAAAAACAAAAAAAAGAGAAAAAAAGGGAAAAGAAAAGTAAAGTTGAAAAAGGGAGGAGAATCTTGAGAATTAATGCCTAATATAAAATTGGTTCCACATCTGATCTTTTTAAAGTATAAAACTTGAGAAGCTCTTAAACTTAAGGATAAAATATAATAAGTATAATTATTCTTATTAAAAATTTTAATTAGGGGAGATAGAATGCCTAAACCCTATATTTAGTAAATCTACAATTGTCTTTGAACTAGATAGGAACTCATACTCTCAGACTTCTTCACATTTAAGATTTCTAAACTCTAAGTTGGTCTCATTTACTAAAGTTTTTTTTTAATTGGACTACTATATTTCTAGAACAAAATTTCAGAATATCCTAAAGAAATTGATTTGCATAATCTGTTTACTTTGGTTTTGAAAGATTGGAGTGTCACTTGAGGACAAGTAACGTTTTAAGTTTGGGGGATTTTGATACACCTAAAATAGAAACTATTTATGTATACATTTTATACTTATTTTTTAGGATATTGCATTTTAATAGTAGGTATTTGTGTGTTTTTCTTTTGGGTACAATTAAATGGATGAAATATGCTGAAATGAGTGAAAAAAGATCAAATTTGAAGCAAAAATGAAAAATGTGTGAAAATGAATCGTGGCACCTAAGCCCCCAGGACTGGCGCTTAAGTGCCAGAAAATAGAGGAGGTCGCGCCTAAGTGCCGAAGACCCAGTGCTTTTTTTTATGCGTAGAGGTAGTTATGATGAAAACTCAATGACTTTGGACAAATTTTGAAGGGGTGTTTGAAGCAACTCTTGATGAAAACGTGAATTATAGTAATGGGCATGAAAATAAATTAAAATAACTCTTGAAAAGAGGCAACTCTTGGAAGATTCATTGAATGTTGATACATTTTAAAGAGACACCGATACACCTTTTGGAAAACTATAAAAAAAGAAGACTTGAATTGAATTATCCCCCCTTCCCTTCGTCGCCCCTCTCATTATAGAAGAATTAAGATATTTTTAGAGAGAATAAAGGGAGAGTTGTAAGAGAAAGGAAGAGATTCAAATGAATTTCAAGAGTTTGGTGGAGAGGAATTTGAGATAAGTTTTATCTAACTACATTTAGTTTTAATTTAGATTTCTTGTGTTTTGAGATGAGTTTTACTTTTAAACTTAATTGTGGTTGTGTTTTCTCTATGATATCTACATAGTTTTCTTTATCTTTTTCTTTAAAATGATAAGTATTTAAGTGTTGGATGGAAGTTATGTGAAGTATTGGTCTATATTGTTGGAATAAGTTGTGATGATTTAATCATTGTACTTAATTTACTTCTTATTTTGGCCAATTAATATGTTAATATTTGTTGTGAGAACATTTAAGATCTATGATCGTAATGTCTCAGTCAACTAATGGTAAGAATCACATGAAATTGTATGATGAGAATGTAATTCATATGGTTGAGTGAAAATAAATAATGAAATAAACTTTGAAGGGTGTAGAGTTAAAAGACTTTAGAGTGATAAGTTAAAGCCCTTGTTTTAGGCTTTGATACATGATGTTAGCCCCCAGGTAGAGCAAATCAAGGGAACTCTAGAGTGAGAGCTGGTATCTTCCCTGCTAGTCGGTCTTCAAAACTATTCAAACTTTAAATTAGCCAATGTTCTTTATAGCATCTCTAGTAAGAGTAAGGGATAATATTACTCCTATTTGGCACAACATAATTTAAATACTTCTACAACATAATTCATATAATTGTTACTGATTCATGATAAGAAAAAAAATATTTTATATTGTTGACCTCACTTTTGGTTGAGGTTTAGAAACTTCTTTCATAGCCTAGGTCTAGCCATAGGACTTTCCTATTGACTAGTCTTAGAAAATTAGAAAAGGTACCCCCATCATTAGAAACTCAAAACTCTCCTATTTACTCAACTTGAAAGTCTACATACTGATCTTAACCTTTAGCATTTGGTAGGTAAGAACATTATGAAAGAATTCAAGAAGAATCCCCATAGGATTACTTGGCTNGATACAAGATTTGAGGTAAAGCGCTCTTTCATCTAAACTATGAAAATTATGGGGTCAGTTTGACTCCATATTTTTTTCAAAACTAAATTTTTTTTAACGTCCTTCTGAAGCGGGCAACGAGATTTCAATTTCGATGACCGACAG
Organism: Phalaenopsis aphrodite; assembly: GCA_003013225.1. Taxonomy (NCBI): domain Eukaryota; kingdom Viridiplantae; phylum Streptophyta; class Magnoliopsida; order Asparagales; family Orchidaceae; genus Phalaenopsis; species Phalaenopsis aphrodite. The sequence continues at coordinate 212,123 of NEWO01000790.1, read as the reverse complement.
CTTCTTACGGGCAAACCCCACACCAAAAATAGTGCCGACATATATGTATTGCTTTCATCTTACAAAAATCTAGTTAAATTTCGTTCGTTTTTTAATTTATTGTCAGTTATCAAAATTACCAAAAAAAAGTTGTTTACTTTATTTTCAATTATCAGAAATTACTAAAAAGAATCAAACTTTTATTCCTATTATAGTATCTATACTTTGAGTAAGACTCTTTTTCAAAGTAGAATTTGTTGTCTAATTTCTTCTTACAAGTTTGTAGTTATACCTGTGCGTTAGATATTTTGGGGCTTAATAAAAAAGTCTTGTATTACTTAATAACAATATGTATACTTGCATAGTATCTCAATATTTAAATATAACAGTTGCACTCTTACTAGCTTCGGAATCAAGTATTCGACACCGTTGTAAAGAAGAAATATAAAATAAAGATAATCAAGAATCTAGTCGCACATACATTGTAATACTATCGTACCAGAAAGTCAGGATCAACGGGCTGATTAATAATTACTTATATAATGGTCTTTATTTCACTGGTTACCAAACCAGCATTGGTTACCAAACCAACATGAACGAAAAAATGTGAATGCTTTTTTATCAATTTAAGCTTATGACTGATATTCCTATTAACCATTTAAATCATGTTACTTGGCAAAAACTTCTTGCTCTTTTTTTTTTAAATCAGCATGGATGGTAGTTGGAAAGGTAATTGAGCTGGTGTGGGGGTGTATGCAGAGAGTTTCTTGGGACTTTCATATGTTGGTTTGCAAGTAGAGAGACAGTTGTTTATTCCCTTATTGCAGAAGCTGATGTCGTGATATTTGGTTTACTAATAGCTAAAAGATTTCGTTGAAAATTTATTATTGTTGAATTAGGCTCCTTATTGCTTTGGAAGTTTTGTAGGTATAAAAAAGACCACTAGAGCATCAATATACATATGGAAAAAAAATCAAAGAATTACAATTGATATATGCATCATACTGTCACTCAAAGGGAAGGAAACAAAGTTGTTGATTGGACTGCCAAATTGGGATGTTCTTTAACTTCTGTTGTTATTTCTAGCGTTGTTCTTGTGGCTATAAATCATATTTTACTTTCTGATCCGAATTGAATTGTTGCTTATGGTGGGGTTTAGTGTTCTCTTTTTTTTCTTGTGGTGTGAGTTATATTTTTTTCATTTTTTTGGAGAAACTTCTTAGGTCTTTTATTTTTTGTATTTGTTGTAAAGGGTTAGTCAGGAGTTCTCTCCAACTTTTGTAATGCTTTTATTTTGAAATAAAATATAAGAGTTGCATAATGCTCTTTATTAAAAAAAATCCTACATTATATTGCTTAATATGCTATAATTAGTACACTTATAAAAATAAAATAATGAGAAGATCATAATTTGAAAGAGCAACTAGTCAAGTTGATTGAAGCTTACCTTAACAATTATGATGATTTGATCTTATTTTTTAAGGAGCAATGGTTCAGTGTTCTCCTTGGGTTCACCATATATATAAGCTATTAAAAAAGGATTTTTTGAATTCACTAGAGTTGCATGAAACTAGTCTAAGCCAAACTTGTTAAAACGAAAAGAGTAAATTACTTATGAACCATCATGTTCCCCTTAAAGACAGAGTTTAGGAAATTGTTCACATTCAGGATGACTTTCTTCATTAGTGCATATTATGTCAGCACTTCTATGGTTGACTAGGTTCTACTTGTCTTAACATTAAATGGCCAAGGTCAAGTACTAATTGGTCATTCCATTCCCAAGGAAGCGAACATTCTCTTGCAATCTTTCGCTTTATTCTCTAGATAGGAGGATTTAATCTCAATCTTAGAGAACAATATAAGTTCATTCTTATGCACTTTAAGAATAAAGAGAATACAAAATATGCCAACTTGACATCATGTAGGTTTTTACACTATTATTCCAGTGAAAGGGTTTGACATCATCTGAGCCTGGATGTTGTAGTACAAATTAATGGTGTTAACCATCTCAGGATAGAGAGGAAGTCATAAGCCCAACCTAAACTGATCATAGTTGAACATGAGTTCTTTATCATGCTTAGAATTGTGAAACTCATCTTTGTTTGTAGCTTGCAAATAGATGGATGAGTCAAACATGAACTCTTGCTACGTCGAAGCTATGTCGATGGCCATCATTGTAGATTTGTTAGATAATTGTTCCTCTTCGACAGCCTTGTGTCTATCGCAATGACATGCAACCAACATTGCTTGAGTAAAATAAAGAACCAAACAAATTAAAGGAATGATATCACAAATTTTAAATGAGAATAAAAACAATCACAAAAAATATTATATAGGTAGAATGGAAATTATAATAATGGTAAAAAAATAAAATTAAATGAATTAAATATGAAAATAGAGTAATAGTTGTGGAAGTAAATTAAATATTCAAATCATGATTCAAATTGAGATGTCAGACTAATCTTTTTTTTGCTTGAAAAACTCTTTTGTTATTATAGCTCATTAATATAAGCAAATCACCTAATTTATCATTGGCAACCACTACGACCATTATAACAAGAACACATCAAACATAATAAACAAATGAAAAGAAGAATTCAAAACACAAATTCGAAGCAAGCTCTATTTGAATTTAATAAGATCGAGCATGTTGGTTCAATAATTTTTCATCAGCATTCAACTTAGCAAAATGAATGGATTCAACTTACCTTTGAAACTTGAGGCATTTTTCATTCAATTTGATGATCTCCATTTTTCAAGTTACCCAAGAAATTTGTTAAGTGGGACACTTTACCACTTAGTTAAAGTATTGATTGATTGAGTTTGTTCTTTTTGATAATAATGGGTAAACTAAAGGCATTCACTCTATGAATAGCTATCCATGTTTTATGGATCCACTTATTCCTGTAGTGTAAAGATCATAGTCAAAGTGCCTTTAAGAGAGTTACCAAGTGATTCAACTATAAATTATGTAATAAAACTTAACAATTCACCAGACTCTTCATTGAAAACTCAAAGCACAACATACATCAAACTGGAAAAACTTACATCCATGGAAACCATCATATATTCCTTAGTGCTTAGAAGGGGGTATTCCAGAAGGAACATGTTACACAAATCCTCTACCATTAAGTCATTCCTTGCCCGAAAGAAATAAAACACCATATTCAATTTCAATTCACCGACATAATCAGTTTGGAGATGCTCCCTATCTCAAGGTGTTTGCCTATGAGTTTGTTATATATGAAATAAAATATAAAATGGATTAAATATTAATATCTTATAAATGTGTAAGAGGCTAAAATGAATTTTTTGTACCTTGTGATCCTAGTTATATATGTGGAGCCAAATTACTATGCCCCCTGAAATCAACCTAAATTAGACATGACGCAAGTGGATTCCCAAAGGGTCTAGGAATCATAATAGTTGGACCTTCTAGCAGAGCCTACACCAAAGCTTCCAACTTAGTAACTAGGTTGTAAAGAACATGTTCGCGAGAGTCGAGTGGAGTCTCTATTGATCGCTTGACCAATTTCTTCTTTCTCTTGGAGTGAGTTTCGCTATGCCATTTAATAAATAAGCTTTTGTGGATTTTGGACATGAAGATATCTTTATATTCCTTTTAGAAGTTCTCCATTTGAACCAACTGAGAAAGAAGGATTCAAATGCTGAAGAAGAGAGGAAGTCTTGACAAAAAAAAAGTGAATAAATTGGAACTCTTTCACTCAATTTTTAGAGGATGAAACACCAAAACTTAAAGAGTTATTTAAACATCATTAATATAATTAAATAATATTTATGGTCGTACTAGGAATAGTCATTATTATAGTTGTTATTACTATTCTCATATTTTTTTTGTAGCACTGCTATCAAGAGAAAAGAGAATCGGTGAACAAAAAAAGTATAGCCAAATGATGCTTGATCAAGTCTAGATTTTAAAACTAGACAATGTTCCAAGTCAAACCATCAAATTTTCTAGTCAAACTACCTTGCTGAGCTAACAAATTACTAACTTTGAGCAATCAAACTCCACCTCTGAGTATGATTTAAAGATGAAAGACCAGACAACTTGCATGGTTGACTTCATAGTCTAGTGCATCTCTTCCACTAGGTTAATCAACGAGTTATTCTCAGTAGCTCAATCATGAGCATGAACTTCTACTGATAATGCTCACTCATTCAGCAAAGGGACTAAATTTGCTTTATTGTCCAAGAGATCGATCCATTCAAGGAGAAAAACTCACTTTGAAGTTGAATTGACCAATGTCGAATTCCCTTAAATTCCACATAAGCCGAAAAGAATGTGATCTAATGAATATTATGGAAAAATATAAAGATGTTATGAATACTATTAATTAAGATTTCAAAACCAACATAGTACAAAAAGTGATAATTTAATGTTACGACTGATATTCCCATTAACCATTTAAATCATGTTACTTGGCAAAAACCTCTTGCTCTTTTTTTTTAAAATCAGCATGGATGGTAATTGGAAATGTAATTGAGCTGGTGTGGGGGTGTATGCAGAGATTTTCTTAGGACTTTCATATGTTGGTTTACAAGTAGAGCAACACCTATTTCTTCCCTTATTACAAAAGCTCATGTCGTGATATTTGGTTTACTAATAGCTAAGAGATTTGGTTGGAAATTTATTATTGTTGAATTAGACTCCTTATTGCTTTGGAAGTTTTGTAGGTATAAAAAAGATCACCACTGGAGCATCAATATACATATGGAAAAAATTAAAGAACTTACTACTGATATCTGCATCATACAATCACATACTCGAAGGGAAGGAAACAAAGTTGTTGATTGGACTGCCAAATTGGGATGTTCTTTAACTTCTGTTGTTATTTCTAGGCATTGTTCTTGTGGCTATGAATCATCTTTTACTTTTGCATCTGAATTGAATTGTTGCTTATGGTGGGGTTTAGTGTTCTCTTTTTTGGCTTGTGGTGTGAGTTATATTTTTTTCTTTTTTTTTTGGAGCAACTCCTTAGGTCTTTTATTTTATGTGTTTGTTGTCAAAGGTTAGTTGGGAGTTCTCTCCAACTTTTGTAATGCTTTTATTTTGAAATAAAATATAAGAGTTGCATAATGCTCTTTTTTTAAAAAATAAATAATAAATTACATTGCTTAATCTGTAATAATTAGTACCATTATAAAAATAAAATAATGAGAAGATCATAATTAAAAAGAGCAACTAGACAAGTTGATTGAAGCTTACCTTAACAATTATGATGATTTGATCTTCTTTTATAAGGAGCAATGATTCATTGTTCTCCTCAGGTTCACCATATATATGAGCTATTAAAAAAGAATTTTTTGAATTCACTACAGTTGCATGAAACTCGTCTAAGTCAAACTTGTTTTAAAGAGAAGAATAATTTACTTATGAACCATCATTTTCCCCCTAAAGACAGAGTTTAGGAAACTGTTCACATAAAGGATGGCTTTCTCCATTAGTGCATATTATTGCAGCACTTCTATGGTTGACTAGGTTCTACTTGTCTTAGCATTAAATGGCCAACGTCAAGTACTAATTGGTCATCCCATTCTCAAGGAAGCGAACATTCTCTTCCAATCTTTCACTTTATTCTTTAGACAGGATGATTTAATCTCGATCTTGGAGAACAATATAAGTTCATTCTTATACACTTTAATAATAAAGAGAATACAAAATATTCCAATAAGACATCATGTAGAGTTGTTACACTATTATTCCAGTGAAAGAGTTTGACATCACTTGAGCCTGGATGATGTAGTAGAAATTAATGATGTTAACCATCTCAGGATAGAGAGGAAGCCATAAGCCCAACCTAAACTGATTATAGTTGAACATGAGTTGTTTATCATGCTTAAAATTGGAAAACTCATCTTAGTTTGTAGCTTGCAAATAGATGGACGAGTCAAACATGAACTCATGTTATGTTGAAGCTATCCCAATGGCCATCATTGTAGATTTTCTAGGTAACTCATCCTCTTTGAAAGCCTTGTGGCTATCGCAATGACATGCAACCATCATTGCTAGAGTAAAATGAAGAACCATATAATAATAAAGGAATGCTATCGCAAATTTTAAATGAGAATAAAAACTATCACCAAAAAACCATATATAGGTAAAATGGTAATTACATCAAGGGTAAAAAAAATAAAATAAAATGAATTAAATATGAAAATAGTGTAATAATTGTGGAAGTAAATTAAATATTTAAATCATGATTCAAATTGTGATGCCAAACTAATCATTTTTTTTTTTTTGGTTTGAAAAACTCTTTTGTCATTATAGCTCATCAATACAAGCAAATCACCTAATTTATCATAGGCAACCACTACAAACATTTTAAAACGAACACATCAAACATAATAAACAAATGAAAAGAAGAATTCAAAACACAAATATGAAGCAAGATCTATTTGAATTTAATAAGATCGAGCAACTTGGTTGAACAATTTTTCAGCAGCATTCAACTTATTGAAATGAATGGATTCAACTTGCCTTTGAAACTTGAGGCATTTTTCATTCAATTTGATGATTCCATTTTTCAAATTACCCGAGAAATTTCTTAAGTGGGGCATTTTACCAATTTAGTTCAAGCATTTATTGTTTGAGTTTGTTCTTGTTGATGATAATGGGTAGACTAAAAGCATTCATCTCTATGAATAGCCTTCCATGTTTTATGGATCCATTTATTGCGGTAGCACAAAGATCATAGTCAAAGTGCCTTTAAGAGATTTACCAAGTGATTCAACTATAAATTATGTAATAAAACTTAACAATTCACCTGACACTTCATTGAAAACTCAAAGTACAGCACACATCTAGCTGGAAAAAGTTGCATCCATGGAAACCATCATATATTCCTTATTACTTAGAAGGGGGTATTCCAGAAGGAGCTTGTTACTCAAATTCCTCTACCATTATGTCATTCCTTGCTCGAAAGAAATAAAACACCATATTCAATTTCAATTCACCGACATCATCAGTTTGGAGATGCTCTCTATCTCAAGGTGTTTGCCTATGAGTTTGTTATATATGAAATAAATTATAAAATGGGTTGTACATTAATATCTTATAAATGTGTAAGAGGCTAGAATGAATTTTTTGTACCTTGTGATCTAGTTATATATGCGGAGCCAAATTACTATGCCCCTTGAAATCAACCTAAACTAGACTTGATGCAAGTGGCTTCCTAAAAGGGTTTAGGAATCATAATGGTTGGACATTTTAGCAGATCCTCCACCAAATCTTCCACCTTAGTAACTAGAATTGTAGAAAGAGCATGTTTGTTAGAGTCAGGCGCAGTCTCTATTGATCGCTAAACCAATTTCTTCTCTCTCTTGGAGTGAGCTTCTCTATGCCATTTAATATATAAGGTTTTGTGGAGTTTGGACGTGAAGATATATGTATCTTCCTTTGAGAAGTTCTCCATTTGATCCAACTGAGAAAGAAGGATTCAAATGCAGAAGAAGAGAGGAAGCCTTGAGGATAAAAAGGTGAATAAATTGGCACTCTTTCACCCAATTTTTAGAGGATGAAATGCCAAAACTTCATGAGTTCTTTAAACATCATTAATATAATTAAATAATATTTATGGTCGTAGTAGGAATAGTCATTATTATAGTTGTTATTACTATTCTCATATTTTTTTTTGGCCTTCTTTTCAGGGGATAGGGGATTGGTTGACCAAATTAGTTTTGGCCAATTGTTGTTTGTTCAGTTTTGGTTTTTAAACTTGGTTATTTTTCAAGTTAAACTATCAAATTTTCTAGCCAAACTACCTTTTTGAGCTAACAAATTACTGACTTTGAGCATTCAAACACCACCTCTGAGTATGATTTAAAGATGAAAGACCAGACAACTTGCATGGTCGACTAGATAGTTTAGTTGCATCTCTTCCACTAGGTGAATCAACGATTTATTCTCAGTAGCTCACTCATGAGCATGAACTTCTATTGATAACGCTCACCCACTCAGCAAAGGTATTAAATTTGCCTTAATGTCCAAGAGATCAATCCATTCAAGGAGGAAAACTCACTTTGAAGTTGAATTGACCAATGTCGAATTCCCTTAAATGCCACATAAGCCGAGAAGGATGTGATCTAATGAATATTATGGGAAGCAACTACTAAAATACAAAGATCTTTTGGATACTATTAATTAAGATTTCAAAACCAACATAATACAAGAAGTGATAAGTCAAATATTTTTTGAGTTCTATGAAAAATGAGTAGTTATATTGTAATGTATGAAAGGATCATCTATAAATAGAGGTAGATCCATATAAAAGACACTTTTTCCCTCCTTGTTCTCTCATAAGAGATAAGAACTTTCCTTTGATCTGGCTCTTATTCCCTTTGATCAACTTTTTCTGTGCAGTGTGAATCGACAAATAAATCAAGTTCCAACACAAGGACTAAAAATTTAACATATCACCTTTCACAAGTGGTGAACGATAAAGTCTAAACTTATCGTATTGAGATCAAGTTTAGATCTTGTTTTTTAATAGAACTTGGTGACTATTTGGTTCTTAAATTATGATACTTGATTAATAAATTCCATATCATCAATAATCAATTTTGGATTTCTATTTCACCTTTTAATTTAAGTGAAAAAAAAAACTTGAGGCATTCAACACCGTAATTAGAACAAAATTAATATATTGGTAAAACATTATCAAACATTTAAAAAAAATTAACATAAAATAAATACTAATTTAACAACATAAGATAATTGTGACATCTTATGTCTCAATATCTTAAATCTTAATTAAATGGTACAAAGCCAATTTTTTGTCTTGATCCAGCTTTATTCAACCTCCTATTGCGAGTATTAGCTCCATTTGGATACGTTAAATTGTGGTTGGCCTTTCACTAATCCATCACGTTTTTTTTTATAATTAATTTTTAAGGCCATTTCATGCCTACAAAAAGCAGTTTGTTTTGTTGGTCAAGTGGTGCTAAAACTTGAGCATTGTGGCAATAACATACGTACCACCTAATTCCTATGTATTTACATATCTAACACCTAAACATTACATTACATATTCATATGTAAGAATTACAGTTCAGTGTTAGTTATACATACCACCATAACTATGCATGAAAAGGTGTATTTCACTTTTTAAAAGCTAAAATGGTTGTATATTTTATGCAGAATGAAAGATTTGGACGGTATAAATGTAAAATGTAAAATTTAGGTGGTAGATATGTGTAAATGCATATGAATTGGGTGGCATATATAAATCATTCAATTAAGCCTTTGAGATCAAGTTTAGACCTTATAAAATAGTTAATTACTTGCAAGAGTTTTGCAATCACAAATCACCTTTAATTTTCAAATGTTATTTGAAAAATTCAATTCCTGTCATGTTGTGCGATGTTTCGAGGGAAAGTGTCAAGGAATAAGCTTAGAAATTGTGGTATAAATAGGTCTTAGAGAATTTAAATATTATATTGCTCAATCTGTCGAGCGAGTCCAAGTTTTTAGAATTTATTTTATTAAGTTATCGGGAAGAGTATGAGCTATTTATAAATATAACATAGAATTAAAAATAATATGTAAGTTATAAAATATGGCCCCCAACCTCGTTGAAAACAAGTATAAGATGTGAAGGGAGGCAACTCGTCGAGTTAGCTTGATGGCTCGATGGATCAATTAACTCGACCAAAGAGATATGAATAATAGATTGACAGTATTGATCAGTGCAAATATAGCTGAGCAAACTAAAGACAACTTCGTAACTCGCCATGGAAACCTAACTCTTCTCACAATTGAGTTAGGTGAACTCTACATGAGATGTATCAATCTAAGAAGTTTAGCTAATTGAAAAATCACTAGCAAGATTAATCATTTATAAAGAATGATTATTCATGCAGTTGGAACAAGATTAAAAGTAAATATAGTATTAAAAGAAGATAAGAGATATGGATCAAGGATCTCTCAAGATTTAAATGAAATGAATAGTTAATTTGTAAATATTCCAACCAACCTTCTAAAAATAGGGGTGACTATTGTAATGCAAGGGGGGCCCCTATATAAAAGAAACACCGTTTTCTATTTTTTCCCTCAATATTCTTAGCTAAAATCCCTCCTAATCTCAGCTCTTTCCTCGGTGGTATGATTTCACAAATAAATCAGTATCTAATATCTTTCAAGGTATAATGAGTATGGATCTTGCCATGACAAGACGATGAATAACACAAAGAGCGGAGCCAAGTAATAGAAAAATTGCTAGTAATTTGTTATGCACCAAAGACTTTGTTACATAATAACTCAACAAGTTGAAGGAATAGATGATAGTGATTATAATGTAGTTGCTATAACAAGTGTCAAGGTTAGCCTCAACGAAATGCATACTCGCTCCCTCTCTAGAATTAGGAATAATCTTGACAAGAGTACTCATTATTAGCAAGAAAAAGATCTCGCTCTTGCTCTAGCTAACGAGAATGATACGTATTATCTCCATAGCACCTGTTTGGCCCTCTCTGAGTATGAAAGGAAAATATGACGAACCAAATCACCCAAATGATATCAAATACAAAATACTTTCTCCAAAGAGACCCACAAGATGAAAGCCTTAAAGAGATTTAAGATTCCATCATTAGAATCATATAGGAGTATATTTTACTCCTATAACAACATCGTCTCATTTAAATTTATGTTCTGTCGAGATAGAATAAATTAAACTCTAAAATATCAGTTAGTCTTCATGAATTGAAAGGAGATAGCAACCAAGTGGTTCAATAACTTCCTGCAAAGAGTGATCACATCCTATACAGACTTCAAGTGCACAGTTCTTGTACATTTTGCTAGTGTATGGAAACCATAAAAGTGTTCATAAACTTTATTATGAATTCTCCAAGAATTAAGAGAATCCATGCATGAATTTATCACACTTTTCTAGAGAAAAATAATAGAGGTTACAGCCCTTATACTTACAATAACACATGCAGTGCTCACCCAGAGGTTGAGAGAAGAACCTTTTTTTATATGACTTAGTCTATAACAATCAAGAAACTAGCAGATTTATTAGAACTAGACAAAAATCACTTTTTTACTAAGAAGTGTAACTCTCCTCTCAACGCCTTCGATGAGAGTTTCTAAGATTTATTGTTGACCTCACTTTCATGAGTACTTTTTCCTCTATAAAAACCTAGGCTCTTCCTAATGCATTCTTAGATGTCTATATATTGGGCTAAAATCCATATAGAACTTCAAACCAATTCTATATTCACTTGGGGTTTATACGTTGAGCTCAAATCCCTAGTCTTTCGTTAGGATGAATAGGGTTTGAATCATTGAAGCCTAAGTTGGATCCCCATAGGTGGGAAATGTCTTAAGCTGCCCAAGGAGCCTAGAGTCTTAGGAATCCTCATGATAACCTGCTCTCTAACCCTAAAACCCATCCCCTTTTGTCTAGAAAAAGCCAATTGGACATGAAACTAGTTATAGAGTAAAGAAGAGTGAACTTTTTTTGAGCAAAGCCCTAAAATAAAACAAAATCCTCAAATTAAAATTTAAACCAAAAAAAAAAAAAAACTGGGCCACCAGAGTTATGAGCTTGCCCAATTGTTTTCCCAAACTCAAACCTTGAAGACCAACTTAACACAAAAACACACTAAACCTAAGTTTAAAAAATTATCAACCTACTAAAAAAATTTTAAACTAAAACTTTCCTAAAATAAAATTAAGATAAAATAAAATCAATACCAACCAAATATTAACAAGCAAACATTATTAAAACTATTAATCAACCTAACTCAACACCAAAAGAATTAAGATCGCTAAATTAGACTAAATCAAATTAAAATAAATGAAATCATGAGCAAAACAAGCTAATCTAATTAATTAACATTGGGAAAATGTTTGATCAGCATCAGATATTTTTTACGCTAATCAGGTAATTTTCTGATGCTAAAGTAAATTAACGTCGGTTTAGCGTCGAATTTTTTTTTTTATGTTAAAACAGTCGACGCTAATTGATTTTGTGTCAACTTTAGCACTGGATTTTAATCTGTGTACAAATTAGCATAAAAAACATCTGTCATTATAAAATTTTATAGGACATACGGGCGGCACTGGCTTAGTGGTGTAATAGTGTCATGTATGTCGAACGCTAATTAGCGTCGAACATGGTCAACGTCATTAGTGTCCACCATGTCCGACGCTACTTAGCGTTAGATTGCTTGGATGATATTTTGTCGATTTAGTGGCGGCTGGTATCGAATGCTGATTGTTGCTTTTTGTGTCAAAGTATTCCAAAGTAAATATGTAAGAAACAAAAAAAAAATAGCATAACAATTAGATTTACACACACCTGCACATAACAAACACAATCAACATAATAGGATATTTATCTATCATCACAATTTATTAAGGAAAAGTTCAATCAACATTATGCGAATTACTATCTATATAATGATACCAAATTAGATTAAATATAAACGGATTAAAGTGTTCAAAATTCACAACACGAGAAACTGAAAGTTCACACAATACATAAATGAAAAAAATATAAAATATGCTCTATATTGAAGGAATAACATCAAACACAAAAAAAAAACCTAATCTCCCTCCTCACCATCATCCTCCTCCTCCTCATACTCCTCGACCGAACGCATATGTCACTTGCTCTGATGATCAAAACTCTCTGCCAGGTATGCTAGACTATTTGCAACGAGCTACTAGTCTTCACGCACCTATCAGAGCTATTCATTTATCATCATCACCCATCTAGCAAGCTCCTTATGTTGAGCCTGTAACGAGCTAGGGCCACCCACAACTACACGGGAACGCTAAACCTCAAACGCCACCCTTGTTGCTCCGAGGCAGTACACTCTCCCTTTCTTCTTCCCCGTCTTCTAAGTCCACAACTCAAAATCGGACTGAGCAGTGGTAGACTGGCTACCACTGCTAGTTGACGATGAGTTCTGGCTAGTCATCTCCCCCTATCTCTCCCTGAGCTGCTCGCACTCCTACATAACAAAACTCAAATAGTAATTCACATTTAAAACATTAATTGACATATTAGTAGAATTATTTTTTTAAAACTTGCATTGACATCAAGAGTGGTCGGATACCTACCCACTATTGTACGTGCTGATATATAAGGACATGCAACTCTATGGTGGATGGCTTTTTGTCATGCTTCTTGGCTTGTATGCATGATCAGATAAATATATGAGACACATAATTACATAAATTTGTAAGCTTTTTAATTTTGACATAAATCTTACCAGCCTCTAATAGTACTTTGTATGGGGGAACCCCTCTGGCTCCCTCCTTCATCAGGTTCTGTTGTTTTGTCTTTCTCTTGCATTGGTACTTCGGATAAGCTCGTGCTCAACTTAACTCAGCTCAGGCTTCCTCCCCAACCCACAAGGGCCTCTACCCCTTCTTATGCGCTTTCGGGAACATATCCCCGAGCCTATGCCTGGCACAACCCTCAAAAATCTATTGGATTTGTTGGTGATGTTCCCACAAATAGTAAAAATACCTCTACAAATTAGAAAGTATGTAAGCTTGATTAGCATATAAAAAAGAAGAAATTAACTTTCTATTTCAAATTTAAATATTATACCTCAAACTCCCCAAAGTACATATTCTGAGTGGCAATCAGGATCTGCTTTCATGAGAGATATAGTTGATCATACCTACTCCAGATAATCTCCGTGATCCGGGTCACGGACCGCCTAAGGGGTAGAAACTGCTAATGAAACATTAAGTACATTATAAAATGGAATAAAAATTGAATTTACTATACTGTAAAAAAGAAATTTGACTTACAAATCACCCTCCAGCTCAATATAGACTGTTTGCGGTGTCAACCATCTTAGGTGTTGGAGTCGAGGGGCCAAGCTCATCAGATGAGAATACTAGGCGGAAATAAAGTGAAGTGGGATGTAGTGCATGCGAGGGACCTGGTGTGGGAGGAGGGGCAATAGAAGGGGCCACCGGAGTGACTGCATGAATGTCGGACTTATCAGACGGCCTTCTTCAGCCTCTAATATGTGTTCCCCAAAGTCCCTTGAATGTAGGGTCTCTCGGAAGGCTGAGAACTTGCCATCTGCAACAAGAAATAAAATTAGAATTAATAGGTGGGATTAGTATGTAATATAAGTGAGGAAAGTAAAAGTGGAAAAGTGAAACATGTCATGTCTACGTATAAAATCAAGAAAATTAAGCAAGACGAGTATAGTGTAAGTAGTGAAAGTAAAAGCAAAAAGGTGCAGAAACTAATCACATCAGTATACATACAATTTTTAGTTTGTTTCATGTGATAATCCAGATGTTCAAGAACGTAAAATTTCTTTATCAATCTCATCATCATTTTCATCCATATCTAGAGGAACTTCTTCATGAATCACTGTGATATTCTCTAGGGGTAACTCCACATTGATTAAGCTAAGTTGAATATAAAAATCAAACATAAATGACTCTTGGTAAATAGGCTCGATAACATTTTGCATCTCAATAGTTTTTCATAGTGTATTCTTCAATACAAAAGTCGAATAATTTTATCTCTTGCTCGGCCAGGATATCAAAGATAATAAACCTGACTGGTCTGACGTGCGAGAATAAATGGGTGATACTTTGCATATCTACTCTTCATATTAACTTCGATAATATCATACGGGTCAAGTGCCTGAATTCCTCGTATAGGAATGATATCAAACCACTCACAGTTGAACATATTGAAACTGTGTTCGACAAATCCTGGATATTTCAACTGAACTATTTCTTTTAATATGTCATAATAACTAAAGTTGTTATCTGTGTGTGTATTTTCTCTAACACAAACATTATAATTATAAGTTTATTTTCCTTCACACCAGAAGCTCGTGTGAAATTTATAACTATTAACTTCAAATGTTTGACATTTTTTCACGCTACGATTAGACCTCCAAGAAAGATCTAATAAGTTTTGGTATGTGATTTTGTTGCATGTATTATGAACCTAGTTAAAGTTCTAAAGCATAATGAGTTTTACTTTGTAGAGTACAATTACACAACATACCGATTAATTTAAAATTTACTTTAATGTACATGTGCTTTGAACCATTTTGAAAACTTATTGAATCGATTTCTCACTAAAAAATACTAAGTATTTAAATTCTAATTTTCGCTTCTTTCATTCCTTGGGTGTGATACACAGGACAATTTAGGATCCAATAGAGAATAAATATTACCCAACCAAAACAACATGTTCACAATCTCCTGCCCCTTTAGCCCTATAGACAGAGATAAGAGCAAGAGCAAATTAGAAACATGCTATGTGTGCTCGAATCTTTTAATAGTAAACAAACCAATCTCACTCCACACCGTAACGTTGCAATATTGACAGTTATTAAGATGCGGAACTTAACTCCTACGTACGAAAAAACTACAAAGAAGAATTAATGTGTCGTATATTATATAGAGAGAGAGAGAGAGAGTTGTGCTTGTTTTTATAAACTTTGGGATTTAAGATCCCAAATTTTACTTTCGATTCAATTTAAATCCGGATTTACAAGTCCTGCGATAAGATAGATTTAGCAGTCTTATGACTTAGAAGTTCATTAAATTCTATGCTAAATACTGCTTGCAGCCAAACATCCCCTGAAAATGTACTTCTTTACAATTAATTCAGAGTGTAATTCGTAGTGGTGCTTCAAGAATGTAGTTATTGATCGTGTTAACATCTAGAAAATTCTTTATATAATTATACTTGATGATCTTCTTTTATTTGCTGTTTTTATTAAAATTTTGTAGTTTTTTCTTTTCATTTGAAAAATTTCCCAAAAGTAGTGTGTCTACTACCACTGTAGAAGATGTAAGTGAAGGTATCCACAAACCATGAAAGATTTCAGAAGGAACCAACGGTAGAATTCTGTCTATTTGGCAAAAAAAAATAAAAATAAAAAAACAGCATCAGAAGCATAAACTTATTATATCGATGATTGAGGAATGATGAAGTTGATGTTTCTTGAAGCTAAGTTTATCCTATCCAAAAGGGAAAATATTTGTGTACGTAAGATGTATGCAGAGCTGCGTACGTCTTGAGGTTATTCAGATGGTATAAGGGGGTTTCATCGGTGTTATACTCCCTTTAACCTCCCTGTAACCTACCTGTAACTTATCTCTTGACCATTTTAATATCTATTTGGTAAAAATATAGCTAAATTATAATCAATATTGTAAAAAAAATACGAAAACATTTTAGCCTATTATTCACTCTGCATAAGGTTTAATCATATAACATAATCAACCGAAAACTTGAAGGTAAATACAAGATTTACACAAGAATATTTGTATCCTTCAACGATGAGAAACTAAACGAACATAAAAGGGGCAATTTTTAGAGAGTTTATCAAGCAATTAATTTGTTCAACAACAAATATGTTTGCTCACAAAGGGTGAATTTTAAAAATGATATTTTTATTTGTTTTTTAACCGACATTTCTTAAAATCCACTAAGCCGCCTATGCATGGAAAACTTATTCCATACGGACGGTGTATGCAAAAATGCATGTGCCGCCCGATCTCCACCGTTGATCAAAGCTTCCAAAGGTGGAGATCGGACGGCGCATGCAGCATATGGAATAATTTTACCTATGCATGGGCGATATTGCCACATCAACAGCAAAATAGTTACTGAGATGACAACTTAGAAATTTTTATTTATTTATTAACTTTGCAAAGTTCCCTTGTACAAATGCCCGCAACCTTCTGTCTACAGTTGGAAATTTGCATAAATTTATTAAAAATTATGGAACTTATGAATTAATTCACTTGGTTGCAGCTGGAATCCAAACAAAAGCAATGTTACATACAAAAATGTTACAAATTTTGAATGCAAATAGCAATTTGATCGTACAATAGCAATAATAAATTTCACTTCTTAAATTTATAACAAACAATTCTTTCTCATCGCATCAAACATACCACTGTTTTAAGTATGCAAATGTGAAATACATCTTCTCATACAAAGGTAAATTGAAGATTAGATGTTCGAACCATACCTCAGGAAATGAGGGGCTTAAACGTCCTAAATATTAAAATATCTTCAACTTCAATTCCTTCTTCATCACGCATTCACGCTGTTGAAATGTTGTGTCACGAGCTTCGTCGACCCATTGGAAATAGTTGCAATCTTTCCTTGACTGATTTATGGGGCATCGATAGAACTTTCTCCTAGAGTTACCACCTTTATGCACTGTGAAAACATTAAGTAGCAGGTTTTTGTGTCTTTCGAACTTGTTGAGTAACTTGAGCTCATTTTTTGATAATTTATTCCTGTAAAATGATGGTTAGAACATAAATAGTAATAGAAATTAGAAATAATCATATGTATCACAAAATAAAATATCTAAAAAAAAAAAATTTGGAACCCACATGAAATGCAAAGAACAGTGAACTTACAATTTGAAAAGTTTAAATCCCCTAGAATGTTAACCCCCAAGGACTTGTGTGGTATGTATGTAAATCTTTCATTTTTTTAAAGTATTCCATAGCCAAGGAATTAAAATGCAAAACCTCTTAATTCATTTAAAAATACAAGTTTCAATTTAGTAAATTACTAAAATTGAATTCCAGCAAGTTTAATAAGTTTCAATTTAGTTTTAACAAATTTAAATTTCTCGTTCTAGCAATTCTAACAGTTCTAATACTTTCTGCTTCAGCATAATGCTAATAGGAGGAATGAAATCAACTAAACGAGCACAACAGCAGTACCTGAAAAGAAAAAAGCATAGAAGGAAAGAACTTGAAGAAAAAGACCACAATGAGGCAGCTGAGACAAATCTAGCTAGCGTTTAGAAGGAAACAAAAAATTAGACGTTACTCTTAAAAACCCCCCTGAACAAAGTGCACTGCAGCGCACAGCAGAAAATGGAAACAAGGAAACTACAAATTGCTGAAGCCAAAGCAAAGGGAGATTGGAACCTAAGTTGAGGTTGATGCAAACTAAATTGAAACTACTTACAGAAACAAGTAAAATCTAACAATATAATCAAAACACTAAAGAATACATTCCCTTATCATAAGCAACAACATCATAGTAATTTTTTAACAAAATAAACAATAAAAATAAAATAGAACACAAGCTAATAATGCCCATCTCAATGTTCACTTTCTGTGCTTCTAAGCAAACATTTTTAGATTTTTATCACCATTAGAAATTACAATCATTCTTCATTTTCATCAAAACTGTAGGCATATTGACAGTGAATAAGAAAACCCGAAGCTTGTGTAACAATGGATTTGAGCTCATAGTTTTCAGTTTTGAATTGTTTAAAAAATTAACAGATAAAAGATTGAATCCATCAAACAGGACGCCTAATCAAGTTTTAAGAAGTCAGCATAGAGATAAATATAAGATAATAGTATACCATGTTTCTTGTCATTGTAAAACAGAAGTTACCCAGGCAAAATTTGACTGCACCAACTTACCTGTAAAGAATGAAATCTGGAACTCAAGATTAGGTTGGGAGAAACAACCATCTTTTGCATGAAATCTGCATGCATAAACTTTATTTGAGGTGCTTTTAGACAAATACACATACTTGAACATGGTTCATGAAACAAAATTATCTTTGTAGTTCAGATCCAAAACAATTGATTTTGAAGCTTCTTACCGCATTTTTATCTCATATTATATGCAGATACCGAGTAAATACAAACTCAAATATCAAACTTTCCACGAAAATTCTGAACGACATACATTTAATAACAACTAACAAGTATTGGTATTAGATTTGTAAATAAATATGAATGATACTATCTGACATCAAGGTTGAACACTAAGCCCAAGAATCCTAAATTTAAAAAAAAAATGTGAAGGTTACTACAAAACTAGAAAAAAAAAAAAACATGAGTTGATAAGGTTACTACAAAAACTAGTGTTAGTGACGTTTTCGTTGAGATATTGCATTTGTCACTGGGGTCTCATGCTGAGATGTGTGAACTAGCCTATCTCTTAAATGATGTTCACGATCATAGTCCTCCGATTGTTGTGTCTTCACCATGCCAACCTGTGTCATGAATTGCGAATGTTGTAGTGGAGTTGGGGAGACATCCAAAACTGCCCAGAATAAGGTGATCTAAACGGGGTGGTGGCTCCACCCATCCAAAATTGTTTTGATAATGTAGTGGTGTAAATTTTGTATACTGTTGCGACGGTCGCTATGGTGTGCCACTGGATGCATATTTGCCATACAGTCCACTTGGATTGTGGAGGGTTAATAAACTTAGATCAACAGGAGCAGATTGTGCAACACTGACAATTGCTAGTGGGTATTAATGTGTCTGAAGTGGGTGTGTGTTCTGCAATGTTGCCTGTGTCATAGCGATCATCTGTAATGTACATGCTCCTACAAATCTCTCTACATAAATCTCTCTACATAAGCCATCAAATACATCAATCAAAGGTTGATATGGGTTGTCATCACATCTCCCAAATACAGGCTGAAACAACTCTTCAACCTTAAGGAAGTGAAGGCGCTGCATTGAAATTCAAATATTAGATATCCATCATAACTTAAAAATGCTTGTTACCTACCAGAATTCTACCCCTGGTACTTTTGGATAATATGATCTTAGAGTTTTGGATGGAGCTTGTAGCAAGTACAGGGAAGCCCAGGATCTATACAACTACATATACTCTCTCTGTGTTTGATCCTCATCAATATCCATATTGTCGATGTGGACAATAAAGGCACGTCTGTTTTTCCAGATCTATATATAACGTTGATGATATACAACCTAACCCATATCTGACTTCCCTCTACCATCTACCCGATTCCAAGCTCCATTGACTCCATGTTAATTATCTAAACACTGTCAAATTACCTCATGACGCGATCAGGTAAATGTCACTCAACTCTCCTTTAGGAAATTAATAGAACACGAGCTTGCCAAATATCTTGCCCTGACGTATATATATCAGCCACATGTGTCAATATCTACACCGTGTAGGGCTCCCATGTTACCTAGTTATTAAACCAACATCAATTGAGCATGTCACTTGTTATCAAGAATAAAACAAATGAAAAATTACATTTACATTAAACATTGTATGAACCTAACTTTCAAGCAGCCCGTCAATCATATAAATTCTTACGATCGCCGTAGGAATTTCTGGAATTTGTAACTCATTTCATATGTAATTTGATGCATAGTCGGCTTTATAAACAACGCTTTTAATTAAAAACCAATCACTATGTATCTAAACTCTAGAATCTTCCCTTCTAAGATATGAAGATATGGCACATAATGTGTCGGTCAGCCTACAAGCAAGTGTTCCCAACTCTAGACATGTAGAAGATATAGATATTCACCCGACTGTGTTTCGTTACAAGTTTCAGTTCTCGATACAGGTGAGCCAATAATGCATTGTCCAATGAGTATTTTCCAAAATCTTCTAAACTTTCCATCATCAGCAAGTACTGCAAATAAATCTCGCAACAGACGTATCAGGCAGTAAAAAACAACCTAGTATGAACAATGCATATGCACGA
The DNA here is from genome assembly GCA_003013225.1 of Phalaenopsis aphrodite. Taxonomy (NCBI): domain Eukaryota; kingdom Viridiplantae; phylum Streptophyta; class Magnoliopsida; order Asparagales; family Orchidaceae; genus Phalaenopsis; species Phalaenopsis aphrodite. The sequence continues at coordinate 191,645 of NEWO01000790.1, read as the reverse complement.
ATATGCCTCTGATAGGTAATTTCATCTAAGTCCATTTAAGATTCATGAGAGAACATCTATCTTAGCCATCTGAGAGGCATGTATGTACATCTTTGCATGACCCGTCTGAGATGTCGATGTGATGTGAGTGCCTCGTTAGTGGGGTCATGATAAACAACGTCTTCTATGGGATGAGCACCAAAAAGTTGGTCACAACAATCAGGCCACGAAGCTCATTTGCCACTCACTCCCACTACACCCATCCAATCAAAGGAGGTCGATCAATGCAGAGACCAAGTATTACACCAACATCCTGTGCGGTAATCGTCGAATCGCCCATGAGAAGGTGAAATGTATTCATAGCAGGTGCCCATCTTTCCATAGAAACAATGAGCAAGTGATGATCCAACTTTATATAATGAAGGTTTTTGATACAGCCTAACCCCACCTACCACAGCCGCTCTATGAATCAAGGACATGTAATCTGCCACTCATTAGCCATCAACAAATGTGAAGCTACTTCTAAAGTATTACCATATAAATGAAGATTCTTAATAAATATTAGCATATAAAAAATAGCTTGATTTTATGATTTGAATGCTAAAAGGAGTGTATCAGATTGGGGTGTGCAGCTCGATGTGATCCATATAAAACAACAATACTTGGATGAACAACATCAGGTGGGGGGCCATAACAATCACCGGCCCATGTACCTCAATGGTGTCCTTATGTTCCTCCTCCATGATAACCGTGTGTGAAATATATGTCAATAAGCGCACAAAAAGAAAGACCCAAATTAAGAAGTTTGTGTTTCAAAAGTACAAGTAGAATATCTCTAATCTATTTTAAACAACAATCATAGTCTCAATATAAGAGTTAGGTGATTTAAAATATATAAAAGAAAAAAAACATTGACATAATGCCGACTAAAGTAAAATTTTAGTCCAACATACTAAGAAAGTTAAGTTAAAGTGCATAACACCATCACAACTCTGTTGACCTCAATTTTGAGGTCTTCCTTTCCCTTCCTTTCGATAACCTATGATCTAGCATTAGGATTTTTCAACTTTGACTCTCATAGAGGACTAGACCGGCACCCACAATATTTAGAAATTCAAGTCATTTCTTCGTTTTTTGAAGTTTCATATGGACGGTTTCTAATCTTCGAGTCCAATTGAATCGATTAAAGCCGATATATTGAAGCTCTTGTTGAGTTCTCATAGAAATTTGAAAAACATTTGTGGGCCCCACGGCGTACGACGTTTGACTTTCCGCCGAGAGCAATATGTTTGACTATGGTTGTCGTTTAGGCGATGATCAGTCATCAATTTGCTCGTTAAACGGCTCCGACTAGACCAAAATAACTTCTTTTGTCGCGATGTGCGTAAATTAAAGTTAAATTTGTACGATATTTGGCAAACTTTTTCGAGTGACCCCGGATGACAAAACAGACTGCGTCAGCGTGTTCGGAACGTCGAAATCGCCTAGGAAGGACACCTATCTTGATAGGGTTCCAAATTGGATCTGAATTGCGTGTAAATTGACGAATTTAAATAAAACTGTTTTTTTTTTATTTAAAAAAAATAAATTTCTTAAAATAAAAAATAAAACCCATGCCTCCCCTTCTTTCCCACACAAAATCCCTCGCTTACGCCTCCTCTCTGCCGAAAGTCTTGCCTCTCTTTCGGCCAAAATCTCGAAGCTTTCTTCTGGTTCTCTGGTCATCTTCCTTCCTTTCGAGCCCTAACCGACTCTCGTTGTCGATTGCTTCGCCGGTAACCCTTCTCTAATGGATTTTCCCGCCCAATTGAGTCAGGTAACCTTCTTATTCTCAAATTTTGATGGGTTTCTTACGCTTCGTGGGTATTTCTCCTCACCGCCCTGATGCTCACCGTCGGTAAGCCCCTCTCTCATCTTCGCCTATAAATACCCCCTTGGGGAAGGATTTTTGGGGTTAGCATTTTGTTTTGACAATTTGAGGATTTCTTTCTTTGCTTGAAGTTTTCTTTACGCTCTCTGAAAGCTGTTCGGGGAGAGTTTCGGTGTTGGTGATTTCCGTGTGCGAGTTGGAAGTTCTCATTTTGGAGTCGAACTTTTGAGGAATTGGTTTCTTTCTGAAATTGATTTTCTCCTTTCTTCAACCATTTAAAGTTCTTAGTTCTTAGTTCAGTAAACGTGTGAAGGTAAGCATTCCATAATTTCACTTTCTTCTATTGTGTAATTGTGGAATGTTCCTTATGATTGGAAGATTATCTTCTTTCATATCATGGAATTCAATTTGGATCAGTTAGGGATTCTGAGTTAATTTCTAGACTGCTTAAAAGCGGTGGATATATAAACTTGTATTTTTAGATAGTTTTGGAACTATCTTCTTTAATGCAGAACACTTGAAATAGTTAGATTTCCACCGTGCTTAAGGTTAGGGAGACCTTGGTTCAGTTATGTGGATTCTACTTCATTAGATGCCTTCTTGAGAATTTTCTGAAATTGCTTTGAGATGATAGTCTTCTTTCTTGCTTAAAATTTTCTGTCCCGAAATTCGATACTAATCACAAGAAGTTTTTAAAGCAAAGATTTTCTTCCTTTTGATCTTTTCTTGCCGCGATCTTTCATTTTCTTCCAATTAAATTGCAAGGAACTTCCATTTGATGGACTGAAAACCTTATTTAATTACATATAAATTGTTTACAATTCTTTCTATACATTTTTAATGTGTAGATTGCATATTGTTTCAGGATTCATAAAGGAAACGAATTTAAGAATTCTTCACCATGTTTGTTATTTCCTTACCTGATTTACATTTTCCTTCTCTTTCAAGGAGAATAAACTATGACCAATTGTGATGAATGGAAATTTGTTAAGGAATGTGTGATTGAATCCTTTATTATCAATGATGACATTGCGATTTGCTTTATAGTTGAAATAAAAATGGCAGATGATATTCTTGAAATATTGAACACTGAGTTCTTACTTTATATGAATGTATTGTTTCGTTCCAGAATTATGCTCGAATTTCTACATCTATTTCATAGCCAAGTAAACTAGTTGGAATTATAATGGAGTTGCCCCATAACTTGAATTAAATAAGTAATATATGAAGGTTTCGTGATTGGCAATCATTTCTTCATTTGCTTGTTTGATACTTATTATTTTGACGATTGATCTGTTTACTTAAGTAATAGTCATTCTAACATAGCTTTTATTGAGACTCAACTAGAATTTCGAAATTCTTCTTACTTGAATCCTTTAAGAGGAGATAGTTGAGTTGATAAGGTTTCGAGTTCTTTTGCATCTTTGTCCTCAAAAAAATGAAAAGTTAAAAAAATAAAAATATATATAAATATGTTTCGAGACTATTTTAATTATTGAATAAATATACTTTCATTTGTTAAAAAAATTGTGGTGTACGACTGGGCTTGTTGTTAATTACTGGATTCATATTTTTAATTGCTGGATTTACCATTCATTTACCAAGATTAAATTCGATGGCTTGAAAAGGTTGGGTTATTGAGATAGAAATTTTAATTACTCTTGCTGAAGTTAGTTCTAAATAGCTTATTGTGTTTGGTGATATGAGACTAGGGTGTATTCTTGGATAGATTGTCCATATGGCATGAAACAGTTATATACATATAATCATGGCTTGAGATTAAACCTGAAAAACAAAGGATTAATATTATGAAACCTTTTGGGAATTTACTTCTCTCGAGATCTTTTGACATGAGATATCTAAAAAAATTATCTGATAAGCATATGAAACATCGAGGTGGCTTATAAGTTCAAAGTGTGGGGCAAAAGGCAATGAAGCAAAGAACCTTTAATCAGCTTTTTCTTATAGCTGAAAATATAAAATCAATATTCAATTACTAAGATGCCCTTTCACTCCCTTAAATCGTTGGTAGCCCCAACCCTTCTTTAAAAGATCTGTGAACCAGTAACAGATACTACAATTGCAAAATAAACAGATACAACACCCACAAAATAATAGATGCCACATTTATAAAGTAGCAAACACTATACCATAGACACCATAAACTAGTTAATACACATATATATTCAATATTACACACATATGCACTACACATCAAACATTACACCTCACATACCACATATAGGTATACACACCTTTAATTGATAAGTTTAGATACTACACAATAAATATCACTTTTTTTAGACATCACATATAAGTATAACATACATTTAACTGATAAGTTCATATACTAGTTGAGTTCACTAATCAATTAAATGACAGAGTTTAGGGTTGCCCGATTCTAGGGATGATTTGCTGGTGACTTTTAATTGATATTGATATATAAACTTTGACGCCCTGGTTGCCTACGAGATTAGAGAAAAGAAAGTCTAATCTGAGTCTATCCCCAAATTAAAATCTTATAACCCACATTGAGTTTTCATATGCTTATCACCTAATTTCATTTTTAAGCTTTTCATATATAACTTGCAAATGTTTATTTAATCCATTTATATTATGCAATTGCAATCTGTTTTGAAGCATCAACACAATTTAACCAGGTACGCTTTTATTTATTTAATTTCTTTACTTTCTTTATTGTATGTCTTTTCTTTCTGTACTGTACTATACCTTTATATATGTTCTTTGCATTTTCTCTACTGTACTTTGTTACATGGCTTCTTCTTTCTTTATTGCACTGTACTGTATACATTCGCATGTACTCATGCTTTTAGTTACTACTTTTTTGGCATGTTTATACAGTACCCTAGGATAAGCCGCTCAAGGCATGATTTTCTTTCCTTCATTTTTTTCACATAACGAGATAACGACGTGGTTGATTGACAATTCATCTCCAGGAGGTGGCCGAGACGACAACAGAAGACGGCAGAAGGAGCTTCGGGTGGACTTCGATAGATTTAAATAGCATATCTATAGGACGTCGAGGTTGTTCGTCCAGTACGACGTAAATCCTCACACTATCTTTTAGGACTTCATATGATTTTATATCGTACGGTATAAGTCCTAAATTTTTAGGATTCCAAAGTCGTCGTTCAGTACAACATAAACCCTCCTATTTTCTTGGGTCATTTACATATGACATGTAAATATAAGACTCGAATATCTAAATAATTTACAGAACCAAAATATCACATAATTTCCCTTTCAAAAATGTAAAGTCAAACCACAGGTTAGCTTGAGATGTCACTGAATCTTCTTCAGTATCTTCGACATCTCTTACTTTTCGCTCATTTGGATTCCGGAATTAAACGTTCCTATTCGAACGAATCCCACTTGATTTTTCCTATAAACAATCGTGAAAACTTAAACGTTGAATTCTTGAAGACGAAACTCTGATCTTAATTGAGAGTTTTCTTAGGTGACTTCGATTGTCTAAGATGTAATTAACTATAGGGATTTGCCTCTATAAGAAATTAAGAATCCAGATTAATCTAAACCCGATCTAATATGTATATTAGATAGAAGAATTTGTCAGCTATAAATTCGCAAACCAAAACAGAGTCATAAACTTTTAAGTTTAGATAGTTAAGTCTGCCAATAAGTGATACGATCATTCTTTGGGATGATATATCATTTATGGAATCAAGCTCAATTATTTAAACTATTAGATATATGAGGTACATCTGATTTCATCATTTTCCAAAAAAACTAAAATAATATCATTTTTCACAAAACTAAAAATTACATTATATATATATATACATATTAAATTCAAATTTAAAATTTTATTTTCAAAAAAAAAAAAAATTAGCCGACAAATCCAATAATTTTCCCAAACATCTAACCCACACAATTGAATTAGAGCAACTTTGTTTGTATGTTACATGTAGACCTAAAAAAATATATTAAAAATATAATTTGTTGATCGAAACATTATTGAGCTAGAGGAGTTGATATCCATGAAATGCTACATAAATGTCCGATCCAACATTCATGATGAGGCCACTCTACTCGCAGGTATCTGCACATGCACTAGTTGTCATTACACAGAAATTTTAAATGAAGAAGTTGAATATAAATTATTGAAAAAAGTAAGTGAAATTAAACTTATTATTCTTAGGGTTCAGTGGACATGTAGATTTAGTATCTCAGTGTCCTGCACATACTGCAAATTCTATCATTATGTGTTCTACTCTCATCAATAGTATTTGTATAGCGCCTAATCCATGGCCGACCAGTTTTTCTTCTTAAAATAGGTGGGAGCAGCTCGGTAATACCTTTTGTTGCATCAAATTCTGCCCACTTAGTTTTCTATGTGATTACATGAAACTCAGCATATGTTTTCTTATATTATGAGACTGAATAATATTATGACAAATATGTTGTGATTAAGTTGGTGATGAACAAGTGCTGCAATGAAGTGTGAATAAGAACTATGAAATATTTATTGTCTTCTGCAAGAACATATAGCACCCTCAACATCATCAATCTGAACTTTATATGCATGACAAAAAATATCATAAACCTCATACTTGTGCATGTTAATGTGAACTGGTTTTGGCAAGCTCCTGGCTTTGGACTCATATCTTCATAAAGAATTAGCTATCTTTGGTGAGAAACTAGATTTATTTTTTTTCTTTCAACTCAATTGTAACTAAATGCCTCTATAAAAATAAATTTACAATGTTGAAATAAATGGAGCATATCAGTGCTTCTGTCGACATCCCTTTAGCGTGCCTTAGGACGCCATTAAGACCCTCTGAAGCATTTGTTATCATAATCCCATATGTAAATCCACCGTCATGGAAGAAACTCCATTTTGTTTGATAAAGCCGCATAAGTCAATTCATTGCTTCTGCTTTATTACTTTTTATATTTGTCATGTAACGATTGAAAACATGGATATCATCGGTACTACCAACCGAATACATCTACAAATAATCAGTCTCAACATCCGGAACACCCGTGTTGTGAAGTGCTTTATTGAAATTTTCACGCAAGCCGTAAGTAATATCTATGTGTCGCCCAAGGAAAAATTTCACAACAAACCTTTACAATTCTAGAGTGACAATTAGAGATGATGCATAAGTTTTGTCTTGAAAAAATTGAAGGGATTGTGTCATACAAGATTTGTACAAACCACCATCATGACTTATTACATGTTGACTAAACAAAAACAAATGCTAGCAAAAATATACCATTGTTAGCATCAATAGCAACAACAGTCAGTAATATAGCTCTGTATTTACCCAACAAAAAAGTTTCATCCATACTGATAACTGGTCGGCAGTGAATCCATGCAACTGAAAGCCCAAAAAAGTCTTATGAATTGGTTAGATGATCCGGCCTGAATTTTATAAATTGAACCTGACATTGCAAACAAGATTGCTTCCATAAAACGGTATAAGGAATGATAAAACTCTTCTAGCTTCAAAAAATCGTCTTCTTGCATCCCATGTTTTAATATATGATATTTTGATATAAAATTTGAATTCAATACCACCAATGATCTCTTTCGGTTTTATATCCAATTGTTGTCGGATAAACAGAAGAATTAATAGTAAAATAAACTTTGACGTAAATTATCTGTGTTAATTCATCATATTAGGATATGTGTAACCATGCGGGGTCGTTATAGTAGAAATCCTCCAGACACCCCCAAACATTTTCTACTAGAAGTATGCAGGCACCGCTGACAAGGTTTAGAAGGGCTATCATGTTGCATACATATTACTGTTAAGCGACTCTGATTTGAGTTAATAACCTTATACTCAACATTATTAAGAATTTTTCACCCAACAATAATGCATTGAAGTTCATTTTTACTGCGAAAGAACGTATCTTCTAAGAGCTCATATGGAATAAACCCTTCTTCGGTAGATGTCATGTGCTCTCTAGAACCGTCAAAATCAACATTTTGATCTCACTATTGTGTCGGTTGGTAGTACTGTATTTAATCATTACTACTAATTGTTTCATCTTCTATGTTGCAGTTATGAAATGAATGCTCCTTTATAAGTTCGTGTTTATATATATGTGCATTGGCATGCTCCTCAGTACCTTCATGATCCTTCTCATCATCGATATCGTTGTTTTTTGTCACTTAAGTCGCTATCCATTGTCTCATATCCTTCAATAATAGAAGATAATTGTACCTCTGATTCCAGAGTTCCATGCAAATCTTATCTAGTGCTACTAACCCTAGAGGAATCATAACTAAAAATATTTTTAGAAGCGAAATAAATTTATGTCTCAATAAAAAATATTTACAATAATACTTATTGAATTGTATCAACGTTGTTGATAACGGTTGTGACATTATGTGTTCAACATTATGGTTATATATCTGGATTGGAATAAACTCTACATAAAATATTATAACTTTACTTAAAGCTTCTATCAATACAACTAAGGTCACCTCATTATCATCGATATTAGTTGAAACAAATGCTTCATGGAGTGGGAAATGACATACTATATTGAGAGTATACTTCGAGAAATTATATCTCAATTTCAAAGTATTAAATTTTTCAACTATAGATGTGAAGCACCTCATGAAACCTGAATAAGTTTACTTTTACCCCTATGATATTTTGGCATGAGATCATTAGATATAGTTAATTCTCTATCAGAAGATAGGATCAGCTAAGCATAAGTTTCACTAATTTTCTCTGTGTGATTTTGCAAATTTTAAGAAAATGATAGTCAAATCAGTGATAGCATTCTAAAACCGCATGTTATAACAAAAACAAACCCAAAACCTATGAAATTGACGGCATGAATTTTGATGTTATTATTAGATAAAATTTAAGTGTTATTGTTTGTTCACGTCCACTTAATAGGCTTATATTATTTCACGATTCCCTATGTTTTTCTACAATTTCATGGAAAGATAGAAAAAACAAAAGGATATAATTTTTCCACAAAAGTAAATTTGATGTTTTATATAGTTTGCTATTTTTAAAGTCATCTAAACTATAATTACGTATTCTTTCTTCTCCATCATACTTTGCATAACAAATTAAAGTATCTATGTAAGGCTTGATCGTATATGACTAAGGACCTTTACCCTAAAGCTTATATTCCAACCAATCAAGCTGTCATAAGGTCTTGGTTAAATGGAAAACTTGAAGATTGGAGATTAAGAACTCCGATTTCATTCGTACTTGAGAGCAGATTAAGCTGCATGAATGGTACACTGATATAATTCCCTATGGAACTCACTTTTAATGAAAACAAAGAGATTATTAAATCCATAACTATAATGATAAAATCCATAACTATGAACAATCATCAATTTCAATGACCAGCATGATAATATTGAAAAACTGAGAAGATTCTACCAAAGATGAGATAGGGGGAAATACCACTAACACAACAGTAGAAAAAAAAAAAAAATTTTATAGTGAGAAATATATGGCATCAAAAGAATCCATTTTGAAACAGTTCAATAGCCTTAAAAGAGAAAATTAATATCAATGAATGCTGAATCAATTCGAAGCATATCTAAAAATATTGATAATGCTTGCATTACAGAAATTTGAGCAGAAATAACTGAACTAAGTAATAGAATTTGATTGATGGATGCATAAATTTCAGGATTTTGTTATAAAAGGAAGATTCTATGCTCACATAATGAAAACATAAATCAATACTAATTCAGCAACAAAAACACAATTCTGTAAAAAACGGATTTGAAGGAAGAGGAGAAACCAAGGCAACGGCCAAAGCAAGGCGACAAGAGGAGACTACAGAAACAATGACTAAGCACATTTAAGAGGGAAGATGAGACTCTAGAAAAAAACCTTCTCCATCGCCCAACCTCCTCTATCGTCGACGGCCAAATCAAGAGGAGAAACCAAGGCACGGATAAGAGGGAAGAGGAGAAACACATTTACCGTACAGTCGTCCACGGCAGCCTTCATCGCTTCGGTTAGGAGGCCT
>NEWO01000790.1:122636-176626 GCA_003013225.1 Phalaenopsis aphrodite | reverse complement strand
ATCATTTCGCCCTGTTTCGCTCCGTTTCAACTCCATTTCGTCCGGTTTCAGCTCCGTTTCACTCCAAATTGTTATACCTACAAGATAAACATGAACAAAAAAATTATTTAAGGTGTAATTTCATTCAAAAACATGTTATGAATGTAAGAAAAATTAAGCATAGGAAGACATATTAAAATGTGTTAGGTCAAAATTTTCTTCCATACTCGTTTTAACTCAAATTGCACCATTTTTGCTTCGTTTTCTCCAAATATCTATTTCTTGTTCCTATAACCAAAAGAATGCAAAATACATTTCTTTATAATCATAAATAATGTGCATAAAATGAACATTAAATGTATATTGAAAGCAGGTAATTTTTAGGTGGATCAATGTGCATGAGTATTTTAGCAAAGAGAATAATAACGAGCCATAGAGGCTGTGATCGGTTGCTATGGAGACATTATTCTACTATAAATGTTGTAAGTGGTGGCTTTTGTGTTAGCTTGTCGTAGAGGTCATAGTTGAAAGCTGTGGCAGTAGTTGGCGATGTAGGCTGGAGATGGTAGCTTTAGAAGCGTTGTTTAACCAAAACAACAGTAGGAGGAGCTACATGAGCTATGAATAATGTAAGTCATAGTTTGTTATGTACTTTTAGTTGTGCGCTATAGTAACATCGTAGAAATCATAAAACTAGGTTGGGAGTTGCATGAGTTGTTACCCATATGGCCATAGCGGCAAGCTATAGTGGCGTTCATAAGCTACAAAGATTGGAGTTAGAAGTTGCATGCATTATGAGCTATGTAGGATGTAGTTGGTTACATATGTCATTGTGGCGAGTTACAATAACATTTGTGGGCCACAAAAGTCATAGTTGAAAGCTCCAAGAGCTATCAGTCATGTAAAATGTTGTTGGCCATGTGGGTTATACTGGTGAGCTGTAAAAGAGTCAGTTGGCCACCAAGGCCATAGTAAGGGACTGCAATTAAAGTGAATCACATTGGCCATAGACCATAGACCATAGTGGAGAGTTGTGAAGAGATATTTGCAAGAGTTCATAGAAGGTTATTTTATGTTAAGTATGACTATTATAAGTAGTTATTACAAGGAGTTACATCACACTCAGGGTGAGTTCTTACACTATTTTTAGGGTTTGTCGTTATAATGTCTTCAGGGCACGTCATTCTATCTGTGTTCAAATTGATGCACTACTACGTAAGGTGCTTCATTTCTTTACAATGTTGGTCATTACTTTGTATAATGCTTAGTTACTTCATAGTATACACCATTACTCTGTGAGCGGCTTCCTTGCAATGAGCAGGGGGTAGCTAACGGTGGTGGATGATGAAGTCTGTGGTTGTGGGAGCGAAAAGCATTCATCAAGTCTTTTGTTCGAAACCATACACGAATTCAACTCATTCTTCATCCGAAAGAGCTCCTAGTTTAGTTCTTAGCCCCGTTTTATGAAAATGTTAGGACTCTATTTATAGAGTCTGAAAAAGGCTTCTCTGTAAATAAAGAAGGAATTCGAAACATAATATGAGACAATCCAAAGAGATTTTCTCAATCAGATGATTTTGATGGACATTTGACTACCACAACGATTTTAGAATTGAGTGACATTGGTCTAACTAGATTTGTTTTATTGAGATATTTTATTTGAATATAAGCTTGTCAGATTTGGAATCCGTCTGAACTCACCCTAATTATCGACTTAAATATTAAAATATTGATTTAATGGCTTGATTTGAGCTTGATTGACTAGGATTGTATCAATTTTGGTGTCATTGTGTTCATCTTGTCGAGCATGTTAGTTTGACTATATGTTTGAAAAAATCGGAGTTCTAGATGATTTTTAATTTAAGTTTGAATATTTCTTGCTAAAAAATATCTCAAGATTCATACTAATAGCCTTGATATTCGTGTCAAATGACAAACTTTATAGTTTATATGTCATATATGAAAAATTTGAATTGTATGAAACTAAAAAAAGGTTTTTAGGTGTTAGATATGTAAATTCATAGGAATTAGGTGGTAGCCCCTAAAAGTTAATATGTATTTTAAACTAAAATTAAAAGATTACAAATTTTAAAAATATATTATTTTTTCTTAGCTAAAATAAATGAAATAAAATATTAAATTTTATAAATATAGCTTACATTTAGAAGTAACCAATGTTGCCCATGATTACTTCGTTCTTTCCATCACAACCCAAGTTAATCAACTTGGAAAAGCTTACTATTAAATATGCAACAAAAACCCTTGTCCACCCTGGCTTACTTGGTGGTCTTCTTGGGCTTTGTAACTATCTTTTATCTATATTTGTTGCCACTACGGTACAAGACTTGATATTTATTGGGATCTTTGCTGCTTTATGTTTTTCGGCTTATAACACATGTTCAATGGTGTTATTGAGTATTTTGCCTGTCTTGACTGTCTTGCGGGTCTTTGGACTTCTCATTTTTACATATCATTTCAGTAGCTTGAATTAATAACAAATTCACTAAAATCTTAGCAATTTTCCTTATCTGTTATGACCAACACAATCTCAGATTCAACTTTATTGGCTACTGGAGAATTTATTGATCTAGACGTATATGGAGAGCACCATAAGACATTTTGGATCATGAACTAATCCTTTGACATGAACATGCTAATTTTGTTTTATTATTTTCTTATATCTTTGATGTTTAACTTCTTTTAATTTTTATGGTGCAAGTAAATTTTTACAATTTAATCGTGTTAGTTGGACTTGTGTACTCACTTACCCCAATCCTTTCTAAAAAAAAAAAAGAAAAATAAAAAAATCCCTTGTCCACTTTTACGTGCTTTGCCCGATCTCAATCAGGATGTATTTTGGTGGGTCTCACCTAACTTTTTTTTTTTTTTAATTGAAATAATCTTGATCTACTATGAAGAACGAGATAGACGCCGCGTGCCGTGTGCGGTAATTTCTGCTCTCATATATAAGGATCAGACGCCACTAGATTGCCTTAGCCTCTGTGCCTATTAGGGTTTTTTTCTCTTTCCCGCGTCGGCGGACGTTGACGACGATGGCAGCAGAAGGGAGAGTAAATTCGGTTCAATGCTTCGGCCGCAAGAAGACGGCTGTTGCCGTGACCCACTGCAAGGCCGGCAAGGGCTTGATCAAGATTAACGGTGTCCCGATCGAGCTCGTGAAGCCGGAAATCCTCCGGTACAAAGCCTTTGAACCCATCCTCCTTGCCGGAGTTGAACGCTTTCGGGGCGTCGATATGCGCATCCGCGTACGTGGTGGTGGTAAGACCTCTCAGATCTACGCCATCCGCCAGAGTATCGCGAAGGCTCTCGTCGCGTACTACCAGAAGTACGTAGACGAGCACTCCAAAAAGGAGGTAAAGGACATCTTCATAAGGTACGACCGCACGCTTCTCGTCGCTGATCCGCGGCGCTGCGAGCCCAAGAAGTTTGGTGGTCGCGGTGCTCGTGCAAGGTTCCAGAAATCTTATCGTTAGGTCTGCTGTCGGGTCGGTTGGGAATGGAGTCGTCTCATCTTTATTCTCGTTTTTTGGCAAGTGGAATTATATAATATTAACTTATTTGAAAGAACTTAATGTCAATTTTGTTTATGGAACTAAAAATTTTGTTCTCCTGCATGATGTTATTTTTCATTTCTTCAAGTTTTCTCATTTCTTGGATACTTCGATAGATATTTATGACTGGCCAACTCAGTGCTTCTTGTTTCCTTTTGTTTCTGTAGGTTTAATGTAGGTATGCTCTGTAGTTTTAATTTCTGTCTGTTTCATTTAACGTTATTTGAGTATGTGGTTATGGTTCCTATGCAATTATCATATGTTTCAGACGCAGTTGTTGTTCCTTATCTTGAATCAAAAAGCTAAGGGTTTTAGCACGTTGCACAACTTCTATATGGTTATGATATTATTAACTCGCCTATGCGACCAGTCACTGAACATCAAGGTTGATGACTAAACTACTGGGAGTTTTTTTATCATTTTTATTTTTTGTTTTTTTACCCATTACCGCCTCTGTTTAACCTGCATGAAATGAAACTCAATTGCTATGTTTTTCTTGTTGTTCTGCTGGTCTTGCACTGTTTCTGGTCCTATATTTTTTTGTTTATTCTCTAAGGGCAACTGCTGCTTTGGAGTGTCTCATATGCTGCCAATCATATATATGGCTGTCCTGTTGGGGTTTTGCAGTCATGCTGAAAGATACCAGAATTGTCTCCAAAAATTTGGACGATTCCTTGGAAGAGCTCGCATCACATGGTGCACATCTTCAATCTATTGGCAATATTCTTCGGGAAATCTATTGTCAATTTGTTTCATGTTGCATTTCAACAAGAACAACTACGTGGGTCCAATAAATGATCTCATTTAGATGATTCTAACAATATCAGAAACACCAATCTTTGCTCCATTGTTCACCACATCTCAGTTGGATCAATCAAGGGTTCTATTTAGAAGTTTTCTGGTGGCAATCCTGAACCCGAGATTTATAAGAAAGAGCAGTTCTATGGTTTTCATAACTTTTTCTCAGACAACCTTCTTGCATCACATATATGTGTGTTTAGCACTCCAATTTGTTTCAGCACTCAGATAACTTAATTTTGAACAATAACCTAATCACGTTATCATAGTAGAAGACTTTTTCTTACCTTTAAAAGAAAAAAAATAACTTTGAATTGTGAGTTCGTGTGTATATTCACTGCGAGGTATGCATGCATTTTCTGACATCTTTGGATCAAGCTATTTATTTAGCTGAGCTAGTTATGATAAGTTGTCCAATACTTCATCCACACAATCAAATCATCCACCAATAACTAACACCACAGTTGGGTTATTGCTTATTCCATGCACCCTTCTGTCTTGGATAATCCATAAGATAATTTGCCATCACCTGCTGGAAAAATCATCGTTGTTGAAGTAGTGGAAAGGCACTAGAATGGATTTTGTGATAGACTTATTGTGTGATTAATCTCAACGACATTTGGAAGACAAGAAAAAGCTTCTACTAAGGACTGATGATGTAGATTTTGAAGACCCAGTTTTTATTTGTTTAGATCCAATCTTTTTACCATTTGCTCCATTTTTCTCCAAGAATTACTTATTGTGCTTTCATTGAAATACCTGCCCCTATGAACTTTAAGGATTCACGGTGAAGTCACTGGTAATCCTGTTAAACTTCTTAAGATTTTGGTGGGTGATGTAGAATCATTAAATTACTCAAGTTGATTTATCACATCGATAATTTTGTTTGTTTTTTAAATTGTATGTTCTTATCTGAGGTGTTGTAACCTCTTGGGAGTTTGATGGCAAAATAAAACTAATGCCATTCCCATGGTGGACTTTTCTCTTACAGCTGAACACATTTAATTGCATCAATTATGATGACTAACTACTAATCCTGTTGCTTTGTACCTTAATTTAACGTCAGTTAGTTTCAATTACCTTAGCTTGCTTCACACCTCTTTTAATGCTAACAATTCTTGGAGTTTTCCAAACCATTTTCTATAGACCATTTCAATCCCTTTTCAAGTTACAGGCCATTAAATTTCTCGACAACGACAACGACAACGACAACAACAACAACAACAACAACAACAACAACAACAAAGCTCTAATCCCATTATGTGTGGTTGGCTACATGAATCCTTTTTCTCCATTGCGTCCTATTTACTGTCATATTTTCATTTAGTTTTAATAAATTAAGATCCTTTTTTATACGATAAGCCCAAGTCTTCCTAGGTCTACCTCTGCCTCTCCTAACAAAAATCGAATTTAAAACATCTACTGTCCTAATTGGATCCTCAGATGGTCGACGTTTAATGTGACCAAACTATCTAAGACGACTCTCTCTTATTTTGTCCGTCACTGGAGCTACACCAACCCTATCACAGATATATTCATTTCGTATTTTGTCTCTAAGTGTAAAGCCACTCATCCACCTAATCATTCTCATCTCGGCAACTTTTTACTTCATATTATGCTTCTCTTTTAAAGGCAAACATTCAGCGCTATAGAGCATTGCAGGTCTCACCATCCTTTTATTATTATTATTTTTTGTTTTTTTACCCATTATAAATAGACCGCCTCTGTTTAACCTGCAGGAAATGAAACTCAATTGCTATGTTTTTCTTTTTGTTCTGCTTGTCTTCCACTGTGTCTCATTCTATATTTTGTTTATTCTCTATGAGCAACTGCTGCTTCTGAATTTCTCTTGTACCGCCAATCATATTTACGGTTGTCCAGTTGGGGTTTTGCAGTCATGCTGAAGATACCAGAATTGCTGAATTCAAAACCTGTTAATATCTGCCCTTATAGGTCCGCTCATTATAAACAATTAAAATGGAATCCATGATTATAGATATATGTTAATTATGTCTTATATGAACAAGCATTAACTCCTTTAATGTGTTCTTGGACTTGTTGCATACAGACAAATAATTTTTTTTAAAATTCCAAATGTGTTCTTGGAAAAATTCAAATTTCATTGTGTTGGTTCAAATTTAGATAAAATTTTAGTGATTCTATCATGGCCAAGACAACAAAAAGTCAAAATTTTGCTTGCTTTAGTAAGAAATTTAATCCAACAATGCAATGATTTATTATTTAATAAAGAAATATTTTGATTGCTAGCTTATCGGAAATTGTGTGCTCAAATCTATTGAATCCTGCATTCGATTCTAGAAAGATAGGATTATTAATTATAAAGGCAAAATTCCTATCACTCTCTCCAGCATTAAAAATATAATTTTCCTTCGAGCTTATTTGGTGGTTATAGTGGTATACCAAAAAAGTTTGCATTGCCTTGCTGCTGACTGTGACATGGGATAGAAAGTTAGGGTGGAAGCATTAAGGGATGAGGATAGAGGTTTCCAAAATTATTTTTTGGAGTGGTGAATGAAGTGAAAGCCATGACGACATTGCTAGTCAAGACCATATAATACAATAATATTTCATGAATCATTATCCTATAAGGTGGATGAAGGCACGATTGATCAAACTATTGCGGAGGAAAGGTATACTAGGTATGGGTCTTTTGGATGGTGGAAAATGTCGTGGTGCCGCAAGGGGAAATAGAGTGGTGGGATGAGTGAATAACACTACATTAAATTACAAAAAAAGTGATGCATTCTGTGGAAGGAAAATGCATGCTTTTTTCTTGAGTGAAAACAAGATATAAACTATTATTCTATTGTAACTTATCACATTCCTATCTTTTATGATAAGCACCTAGTCCTACCTTATTCACAAAATGTCCATAATATTCTCCATGATTCATGCCTTATCTTCTAAGAAAATGCTCACATGACTCGAACCAAGCTGTCTTGTAATCGATGTGTGTACTGAGCCGATGACAAGCAGTCTTGGCATCCTCGGCCAATTCTTGATAGTTGCCATTGATGATGGATTCGAACATGGACATGCCATGACATTTCTTCTTCCTGCAGTTGGTAAAGTCAGTGAGCTTGGGATGACAACATTTTCTGGAAGCCTTCCCCATGGTTGGCAAAAGATTTGGATTCCATTTTTTAGGGTTTACTTGATTTTTTACATGAATGAAATGAGTGTTGTTGGTATTAAGATGCAACATTGTTGTTGTAATGGTTAATAGAAAGTTCAGAGATGAAAAAAAAAAAAAAAAAACTGAATATGATCCAGGTGATCCTTACAGCAGGCTTCAACTGTGATACTTTTTCTGTGGGGAAAGAATTTTATCGGCATGCCACCATAAACATAGGTGCTTAATGGTTTTCCATTAAGCTCTATAAACATAGGTGCTTATATTCTGGGGAAAAGAAAATTATGTTATCTTGGTAGAATTTTCTCATGAAAACTGCATAATATTGAAAGGGAAATTTGCATGCGTAGCACAAAATTCTTATGTATATACGTATCTCACACCTAAACTGCATAATATTAAAGTCTTCTTACATGATCACATTTCTATTTTAATTTTATTTACATCTTTACATGACATAAGAAAAAAATAAATTATCTATGAAGGTAAAGTTTTAAAATTGTTTTGCACCTGTTGTGGATACATTCTTTAGTTTAAGCCACGACCTTGATTTTAATTTTCAAATCCTTCGCTTGTTTCATGTGGTGCCACTTATGTTGGAGGAGAGAAAGCCAGAGTTGTCTTGGCCATATTTTTCATGTCTTCTTTGCATGGAATAATCATTTCAAAAAGAGAGGTGCCACTTTTATAGGTAGGAGGGAGAAGATGCTGAAATTTATATAATGCCTCTTGCAAGGTTTCACCATGCATGAGTTTCCCCATAAATTATGTAGAAACTTGGTGCCATCGCGTTGAAGACATTAACATCACTCTTTGATTTGGCTTTTGTTTT
Source organism: Phalaenopsis aphrodite (assembly GCA_003013225.1). Lineage (NCBI taxonomy): Eukaryota > Viridiplantae > Streptophyta > Magnoliopsida > Asparagales > Orchidaceae > Phalaenopsis > Phalaenopsis aphrodite. Next base: position 168,291 of record NEWO01000790.1, on the reverse strand, counting down.
TTCTTCATAAGGATGATGATTTGGAGGCTAGAACTTTTTCTTGATTAATGATGATGCCTAAAATTTGATCCATTGCTTTACCTAATGACAAACAACTGAACAAGTTGCAAAGTACTCAATGGTTGTCTTAATTCTTGCTCTGGCAGAAATTCTCTTATGACCCCTTCCATTCAGTGATATATTATTTATGCTGTTTCATATAATTTATAGTATATTGTCTTTTTCATATACAGGGTCTAGCCAACATCACAATTCAACTTACTAATATGATCTTGATGTTCTCAAAATCGAATGAAACAATAACATGATAAACTTTATTGGGATGTCTCTTTTAAAACAGTTGATCAACTCTTGGTTAAATTACAAGGAAATCAGCAAAACTTTGCTCAAATGGCAATGAGCGTATTCGAAAGTGCAACTTCTTATCTATGGTCAATTCAGCTTGTTTTTTTTTTTTTTTTAAACTGCAACTGCTTATAAATTTGATTTATTAAGCATACTCTTGGATGCACCCTGTGTTTCATGTTTCTCATTTGAAATTGTATTTATGTAAATAGACTATATTTGCAGAAAAGTAGTTATCTAGTCTATAATTTTGTTTTGTAGCTTCTCTGTAGATTAATTTTCTTTGTAGGAAGAATCATGTCTACTAAATTATACTTTCTAATTGATTGTATATTTAATTTTTTGTTAGTCAAGAATGTTTTATTATCAGTTTTCGAATAAAGTGGTTGCCCTCAAGAAAATTAGTTCTAAATTTTGTAGCATAATTATGAGTTTTGTTTGAGGATGCTTGCTATTGACTGCTATTTGTATGACCTTTTATGAACTAAAATTTGGCCAATTTCTTATGACTTGAAATTTGCCTATTTATAGAAGTAACATGAACAATCTTCTCGAAACAGTAATCTTGACTGGGAGGCAAAACTAAGAGGACGATTGAGCCACACAATGCTTTAGGGGTCAGGAGTAGTAGTTGTTGGTTAACTAATTGGATAGCAGAAAATTAATCCATGAATAGCGCTTGAGCATTGTTTTAGACTAGATGAAGTAGGGTATGAATGGAGGACAAAGAACTTGGGTCCATCTTTCTCTGTTCTTTCTCTTTCTTTCTCATTGTTAAAGATATAATACAACATTGGTATTTTTTAATTGAATTGCTTATGAGAAGGCATTTCATTGTTGAGGGCCTACTCTTTCACTATTTAAGGCTACCTACCCTTTGCTATGTGCCAACTGGTCTTTTGTGTGCAGTGGATTGACACTCTTGGCTCATTCTAGATGCTCTATAAGTGATTTACAATGAGATTGTAGGGATTATTGAAATCCCAACACCTTCAAGGAGTTATGGCATGCTTATGTGGAGGCCCTTGTTCATAAATAAAATTGCAAGTTATAAAGGTTATGCTTCTTATTTTGGGTTCTTTGTTTGTCATTACTAGTTTAATTTGGATGCTTATGGTTATTAGTTTGTAACTAAAATATCCTTTATCCTATAGTAATCGCTTTGTTTTCCAGCTTCAGTTTTATCATCTTTACATTCACATTGATTTGTATATATATATATATATATTAGATGCAATTATCCCATTATATTTATTTTTTATGTAATCTTTGTTGAATTTTTTGGACAATTTTGAAGGTGTCATTAGCCATAACTAAGATGAGGGTATGATTTCCCTTTATAAGTGTTGTAAGAGTATCTCCACGAAAGAGAAGGAAAATTGCTGCGGTAGAATTTTAGATTGTCAAATATGTAGGGTTAATTGAGCCGAATGTATGAAAATCGGTTATCCTCTATTATTTATTTCTTATATGCTAATTCTTTCATGTTATGCTCATGCAATTATATAACTATGATCTCTATTTTATTTAGCTAAATTTTAATTTTAGACTTATTTTGTGAAATAAAGCATATATTTAAAATACTTTGTACCACATATCATTTGGTGTCAGCATCCAGTATGTGTTCCTTTTAACGCCAAGAGCGTTGGATCTTTTGTGTTTTTTATGTTTTAATTTCTGTTGCTGGAGCTTAAATTTTCTATTATCCTTTAAAGATTAAGGCTGTCAGAACGACTCATTGTTCGCAAACAACTCTTGGTCTGCTCGTTTGTTAAGTTAACGAGCTGAACACGAATAAAGATTTGTTCTTCGTGTTCGACTTATTTTGGCTCGAAATATTACTCATCAATTATATATATATATATATATATATATATATATATATATATATATATATATATATATATATATATATTGATGAGTTTTAAGCTACAAAGATTTGTAATCAATTAAAAGTATTAATTAAGATAATAGAATAAAAATGATTAAATTAGATTCAAATGATGTTTTAATATAAATAGTAATTATTAAATCTTGGCCCAACCCTTAATCTCTATGGCTATGTGATTAGGGTTGTGAAAACTACTCTTTGTTTTTGAACAGCTCGTGTTTGGCTCGCCAAACAAACGAGACGAACAAGAACACACTTTTTGAGCTGGAAATATTAATGAGCCGAACATGAGCTGAGTCTGGGCTCGCTCGTGTTTGGCTTGTTTACACCCCTAATAAAGACAAATTAGCCCTAGATTGCCTTGGTGTGATCACATAGTTTTATGATCATGTGATGTGTTTTATGGAATTTGATTTTTGAAAAGTAGCATGATGCCTGTTTTTGTTATTGATAGTGAGGCCACACATGAATCCATAGAAGAGTGGACTCCCATCTAGTTTGATTTCAGCCAAGCAGTTAATCATAGCATGACTACTTCATATTCGTTTTTTGGATGACCATTATATCTAAAAGTTTTTAATTTGGGAATAAGGAAGAATATATGGGATATGCTTTCAATCATACCGGAAGAAACCAATGTAATAATGGAAACTCATATTGAAAGTTATCTATAAGTATATGCCTATTGAAAGATAAATCCTAGAGAAATAATTACAAACTTGTATGGCTGGTTCAAAGTCGCCTCCAATAGACTATAAGAACTCATTTAGGAACACATTGAATTAGAGGTTGAATCGACATTATTTTTTAGGGTGGGAAAAATCACCAAATGCTTAATTCTTTTAAAGGGGAAATTACTTAATTATATAAATTATATAAGAAAACAAATTAAATTTAGTTATTTTTACAACTAAATTGCGAGCAATTGCCAACCATCATCATAACTTGATTTCAACCCTATACTGAACATAGGAGGTTCGATATCACATTATTAGAGAACATAAAGCTCAAGATGGAGTTGAAATAGGTTTTGAATGAAGACTAATTTTAAGTACTTAAAAGATGCTTAGGCATATTGCTCCCATCCTCATAACTTTTTTTTATCACTTATTATAGTTTTTATTATATATATTATCTTGTAGACTAAATCAAGATTACTTTGTAAATCAATTCTTTGGCTTAACAGACACCCGTTAAATTTAGCGTCTCCTTTTTCAATATTCATTAACCTTTAAGGTGATATTTTATTTATTTAACATTTTCTAGGTTATTTGATACCTCAATTGCATTTTGATCATTAGAAATATTTGCATGCTCTTCATTTTCAAAAATAAAATAAAATAAAATAAAACAATAAAATTTAAAAAAAAAACTAAGAAAAATGTAATTAATATGTAAGTTTTTAATTTTTATGGGGTGGGTTATATGGTTCTTTGTTATTGTTTAGAAGCCTAAAAAATGAGAAGGCCTCTATAAATGTGGGCTTTAGGCTTTTGGGTTAATTTTGAAATGTTATCGGGTCCTCACAAATGTTTAGTGAGCCTCCCTTAACCCCATTGTGAGGTTTGGTTAACTTTTGTTGGTCTATATTAAGCGGGTTTGTAATAGCTATATTTAATTGTTAAAGGAATTATGTGATTCCAACGGAGGCATTTAACAAATAATTTATAAATTTGATAAATATTTATAGTATCTTTTGCTAGAGATTTCAAATCCATTTGAAATTGAAATCCACAAAATTTATATATATACCTTGGGAGGAATCACTTTGGTTGCATTGCTTATTCAATATAAGCTGGTGGCTGCGTCGAACGAAACTGGTTGACCCAAATGGAGTTGGTGGTAGAGCCGAATGGAGCCGATCAACCCAATGTAGTTGGTGGTCTGGCCAACTGGAGCTGGCCAGGTTGACTGAAGTTGGCGGCTAGGCCCCTCTGGAGCTAGCTGAATGAAGCTGGCCAGGCCAATTGAAGATGGTCGGGCTGACTGGAGAAAGTTGAGTTCAATTGGTTCTTTGGACAACCTCAACGTCTTAAATTACGAAGTAGAAATTTTATCATGCATCATCATACCTTTATTTTATATTATGAGTTATTTGATGTGTAATATTGAAATATTTTATATTTATAAAATTATCAATCTCCTAACATTGTCATAATCTTAAATCTTACAATAAAATATTTAACTTTTATTTAAAAAAATTTAAAGATCGGATCATGCACAAAATTTAAATTTATCAGTTTATTTTTTATATTTAATATTTTTTTTTTTTTGGTGTGGATATCTTGCCATGTTGATCTGCCAATCTTCTTGTTCTTATCTATTCGTAATTCTATTAAAGAAGTAAGAGTTCAAAGCTAACAAATAGCCGTTAAGTTTGACTTCCTATTTACTTTGAGAGGTGTCCTTGATGTATTTTGAAGTTGTTCGACAGGATTTATACTTAATATTTGGATGGTAGTAATGGCTCTATGTACATTTAGACGGATATGATTTTATCACTAAATTTAAGTTTGGAATATTATTATTATCTTAAGAAAAATTTGAAGAGATCATTCTAAAACAACTGTCTACATTCATTAAATTTACTTAGTTTTTTTTTTTAATCCTTCACAACACAATGTGAACTTGAAAATGGAGACAAAATTGAATAGGGAGAGTGATTAGACATTCGCTCTTGCTCTCTTCATCAACTATTTCATACTTCTTTGGTTTCTCCTTAGTTATTCATTGAAGTTACTTCGTAAAGAGTATCTATTACATATTTTTTTCTATGCTCGAGTCATGTGTGGGAGAGGAAAGTTAAAGGTAATATTAAAAATATAATTTTGTATGTTGGAGATGTTGGTACACTCCTCGAAGTATTGTTGCTCATAAATATTAATTAGGGCTCATTTTATTTGAGAACTAATTGCAATAAAAAAGATTCGCACACCATTGTTTTGGGAGAATTTTTAATAATCCAATTAAAAAAAAAATTAGTCTCATGAATTTAAATATATTAATGTTGTTGTCCTAGTCTGCATTGCTTTAGTCCCTTCTTTGATTTATCTTAACAAATAAGCGTTCAGGCTAACTGATTTAATTTCTCTTCTCTCATTAAGATTTTAGTTAGCGGAAGATTCCAAATCATTCCATCTTTGAAAAATATTATCATTTGACCCACTCTAATATGATAACACTTTAAAAAAAATTATTCAATAATATGCTACTTTTCTTTTAGTTATATCTTCTTGAGGGGATAGAAATCTTATTAGTGGTAATGGTCTGCACCACCAAAAATTTTATATTCTATCATTTGTCATCTTTGGCATCATCTTTTTTTATTTAATTATTCTTATTTTTCTTGTTGTATGGATATGTTCATTCTAGTATCAATACACAAACTTGGCTTTGACATTATCTTAATTTACTCTAAGTAGCACTAAACACAACTAGACTAGTGAGAGGCATACAAACCAAAATAAAATATAATTGTTAAATCAATCTCGATGTAAAAATATCCACAACATTATTTGATTAAGAAAAGTAATTTTATTATGTTTAAGTTAGTATCAAAAAATAAATTAGATCCCATCATAATCATAAGTTGTGTGGTCAAGTGACTTAACCACATTGATTGAACCGTGATTTAGTCAAACTAAATTATCCGATTGATATGAGCTAAACTAAACCTAATACCCAAGTTTGATTTAATGCCAAACCAGTTAAATTGCTCAAATAGTAGTTAAATTTTTTTAAAAAATGATTAATACCTAAGCTTGACTAAAGGAATTAAGATTTAATACTTGAATAAAACCAAATTTGTCTTTTAAGGCCCTTAAATTAGCATTACTTCCGGTTAATCCCAAAAATCTAATAAGACTCAAGTTAATTCAATAATTAATTAAGCCTCAATCTAATATGTTGGATCTCAAAGTATTCATGACTTTAGCCAAAAACTTAGTTACACCCCCCAATGAAAGAAAATACTCAAAATAAGAGAGAAAGAGAGAAAATTTAGATAATATGCTATAGGTTCTTATTATAATATGCTTCAATATAAGAAGTCATGTAACATGGACTTTCCCTTCAAACCTCTATTTTTAGGTTTTGATCAAGGTTTGAGCATTGTAGGAATGGCTACATATAGAGTTGTTACATCATTTAGAAATACACAACAATGCTTAATAATTACTTATATTAAAATACGTGGGATGTGATACCTAATTATATCAGAATGATAATTTACTTGATTGAGATTTAGTAATGTTACCAAATTATCTATTGATGTCACTAGCTTGTATTTACATGTAACCACCGATTTGATTAGAGAATGTTAGTGACTTTTTAGAGCAAATGCTATTGAGAAGATCTTGAGGTTAATCATGTTTGTTTATGATTAGTTGCAAATGTATGATCTTGGGTAACCATGTATGTGCTTGTTAGAGTATACTTGACCATGGTTGAGTATGCCTGGATGATACTTGACCTAAGTTGACTTTAGTGAGTTCATATTAAACTAGTAGGTTCATAATGACTTGAACAAACAATCCTAACGAGTTAACCTTAACCATTCCATTAAGATGTTGTAATATTTGGCTATACATTTTTGTCCTAATTGCTTTTAATTATTCAACGTAATTGCTAAAGGAGTAATAAAATGCAGTATATTTACTATTAAATTTATTATTATTACATTATAAATTGCTTTATTCTCATTTCTACATGCCTTTTTTTTAAAAAAACTTCACCTCATACTGTCAATCTTTCCATTTATTTTGTTCCAAAAAAGGATAGGTAAAATATTTCATATAATAATTATATTCAATAAGTTATTTTATCATGATTAAATTTCATATTGATTGTGACATTTGATTTGGTCCTTTTGTGCAGTTTAGTAGGCATAAGTCAATACATGTGAGAGTAAAAATTTCATTTGGATAATAATTAATTTTATCATTTTCTTCTTCATTATGGCTCTATAACACTTTCTTTTCCAACAAATTATGTATTAAGAGCTAAGTTATTGATTATAAAAGAAGATATTATTTGAAGTATCCTTGCAAAGTTCCAAAAAAAAAGAGCAAAAAATACAGGAGGAAGGAAATCTGATTTTTGGAAAGAAGCCATAAATAATAAATGTAAAACTAAAGATAGGTGAGAAAAGAGTATAACAACTATAATTTCATTGATCATAATGGTGTAACTGACCAAAAAATATTGTAATCAGTGTAGGAATCAAATGCTTAAAGATAAAAATGAGATTTTGTGACAAATACAAGCATACCAATTCTTTACCCTCTCTCGAGTGCATAAAAAACATTGGCTAATTTAAAGTTAAGTCCCTGATTGATATGGTTGTGCAGAGTATATTCTAGCCTCTCACTTCCAGATTACCCACTGTGCCCTCTCTATTAGAACCAACCAAGCCTCATGTCCCAAACTAAAAACCAAATTCACTCTAGAATCATCAATTCTATGCCCATCAAAACTTATCTCTCTATTTATTTGCACTCCCCCTTAGACGTGGCATTCCCTCCATCTAAGGTTTAGTGTGATACTCACAAGTTGGGAGAAATCATAACATTCCTTGGTCATTATGTTTCTTAATGAATTTTAACATTACCAATGACCAATTTATAAAATAAATTAAGAACCAGTGAAAATACCATCACAAATTTATTGAATAAAACAAATCATCAAAATATGCTAACCCCATACATGATTACTTCTTATTACAAGGAGGAAGATAAAAACTACTCAAAACTCATAGAGATAATAAAACAAAACATAATATATATATATATATATATATATATATATATATATATATATATATATATATATATNNTATATATATATATATATATATATATATATATATATATATATATATATATGTATATATAAACATAAAATTTAAGCAAAAGTACAAATACTTGTCTCAAAATTTTCCCCAAACAATCCTCTATTGTTTCCTGACTAAACTTGACTCTACAAAACTCACACAAGACTCCACAAACACTCACATTCACAAAGACTCATCATACTCTCACTATGGTGGCCGCTCACCCCAATGGAGGTTGAAAATACCCAAAAATTGAATCTACACACCCTCCTTTTTATTTGAAAATCTTTTATATATATAAAGCTATGAAATCATCAAGGGTTACTTCAAGCACCTTTTTGAAATTCATCCGAATTCATTGAATATATGCATAACTGCCTTTGACGCCTAGCCGCCCTAGAATTTTCTGGCGCCTAGGCACCCTTGAACCTCCTAGCGCCTATGAACCATGTAAATTTTTGTTCTTTGGCTCCATTTGACCTAATTTTGCTCCATTTTTGCTCCTTTTTATCTTAAAATCCATTTCTTGTAATTGAAATTAAAAAAAAAACATAAAATACCTTTCATTAAAGTGTAATATCCTTAAAAATGTGCATAAAATGTATATATGAAAATAGGAATTTTTAAGACATGTTAGTGCCCAACAAGTCTATCCAACACTTGATCTAAAAAAGGTACAGGAATCCAAAAAAGGTAGAGGAATTTGATCTTTCCTAGTGGCAAGGTTTAATTTTCTATAATCAATACAAATCCACCACCCAGTGACTTGTCTTGTTGGCATTAACTCATTCATGCAATTAGTTTTTACAGTCACTCCTCCTTTCTTATGAATATAGTGGATTGAACTTACCCAAGCAATTTCAAGAAAATGATAAATGATTCCAACATCCAATCATTTTAAATTTTCTTTCTTAACCACTTCTTTTTTAATAGGGTTCAGTCTTCTCTGAGGATCAACCCTAGGATTATGAATATCTTCCATTAACAATTTGTGTATACAGATTGAAGGGCTAATTCCTTTAATATCAGTTAACGTCCATCCAAAGGATTACTTATGATTTTTCAAGGTTTCCAGAGGATATTATTACAGGTAATGTAGATGAATTCCTTGGAAAAATATAACTTAAATGAGTAGGGAACACCTTCATCTCAATTTCAGAAAGTTTTTCAATTGAACAAATCAGAGGTTTACTATTTTCAGTAGTGTATAAAATCTCAAAAATTTTCTAAACATAATTGAAATCCTTAATATTTATCTCATTTGATTTCTCTTGAAAACCAATTTCATTTTCATCCTCCAATTCTTATTTAATTTATTTTGACTTCATATCTTTCTCAGAAATGGATATTAATTAAATAATCGATAATATCTATTATGTAACATTTATCATCTTTTCATTTAGCTAGATACTCCATAGATTTAGCACTTTAAAAGTAACTTCCTGGTCATTAACTCTCATTGTCAGATCTCATTTCTGCACATCTATTATTGCTTGTCCATTGCCAAGGAAATGTCTCCCCAAAATGATAAATATTTCTTTATATTCTTCCATATCTAAAATAATGAAATCCATAGGAGAGATAAATTTATCCACTTTTATAAGTACATCTTCTATAACCTCTTAGGATAATTGATAGATCGATCAGCTAACTGTAGGGTTATAGTAGTGAGAGAAATCTCTACTAAGCCTAAATTTCTAAATATAGAAAATGACATGAGGTTAATGCTAACTCCAAAATCACATAAAGCTTTTCTAAAAAAGTTGTCTCCAATCACACAAAGTATAGTAAAGCTATCAGGATCTTTGAGTTTTTGAGAAAGTTTTTTCTAATTTATTGCACTAGATTCTTCATCTTGTGCAACAGTTTCATAATCTTTAAAATTCCTCTTTTTGTTTTAAATTTCTTTCATAAATTTAGCATAACTTGACATCTGTTCCAAATCTTCAACAAAAGAAATGTTATTTGTAAGCTTTTTAAATATCTCAAACAACTTTAAAAATTGTTGATTCAACTTTTTTTTTAAGTCTCTGAGGAAAAGGAGGTTGTGGTCTTTCTAAAATATTCTTAGTTGGAGAGAAAGGTTTTTCTAAATTCTTAAAAGTAGTTTATTCATATTTTTTAGTTTCTTTATTCTCCCCCTCAAGTTCAACCTCTTTTTGAATTCCAACATTTAATTCCCTTCAACTCCTGAATTGGACAACTTTAACTTGCTCTTGCTCTTTGTTCTTATCTTTAGGATTTATTTCAATGTTACTAGGAAGTGTTCTTTGAGGCCTATTGCTACGTGTGTTCATAATTTGTTTGAGTTGATTTTCAACATTTCTTATTGCAACATTCTTACTTTGTAATTGATTCCCCATCTATAACACCACTTCTTCTATAGACAACTTCTTCTTCTTAATTGGTTGATTTTTTGTATATCTAGGAGGGTGAGAAGGTCTATAGTTAATACTACCCTTGTTGTTCCAGTTTCCAAGTGAGTTTGTTTGATTGTTTCCCCATTACTGATTTCTGCCACCAGAATTATTATTCTAGTTAAAGTTAGGGTGGGTTTTCCAACATGGGTTGTAATAGTTAGAATATGGGTTATTGGATCTATGTTAATTGCATTTAAAGTCTCTAATGATGGTTAAGAATCAATCATATGTCCTGATGAATTCTCTTCTATCATATAAGATGTTTGAGAAAATTTCATTCCAAATTGATCTATCTTCCTAGATATTGCAGCAACTTGAGATACCAATATAGAAATTGCATCATTATCATGAACACTGGCTTCTTTCTTAGGATTTACACTTTTAGAGGGCCATTGAAAATTATTCTTAGCCATTTCTTGAATTAATGCATAAGCTTCACCAAATGGTTTTGAAATTAATGAACCTTAAGTAGTAGCATCAATAATAGATCTAAGGAATCTTACTAACCCAATATAAAATATCAGAATAGTTAACTAGTCCAACAAGGCATGATTCAGACACCTCCTGAGGAGTTCTTTAAATTGTTCCCAAGTTTCGTACATTGACTCACCCTCATACTTAGAAAATGAGGTAATATAATTTCTAAGCTTAGAAGTTATTGAAGGTGAAAAATACTTAGCCAAGTAATTTTGTGCTAACTCTCCCCAAGTTTAAATATGTCTAATTGTTAATGAGTTTAATCACATCGTTGTTTTATCCCTCAAGAAAAAAAGAAAAAAGTTTAAGTCTGACAGCGTTGTTTGATACACCATCATCTTTAAATGTAGTACATAACTCCAGAAAACTTGCAAGGTGTAAGTTTGGATCCTTAAATGGTATTCCCCCAAACTGATTGTTTTGTAACATTTGGATAATAACAAGTTTAATTTCAAATGAGTTATCCACTACAGTAGAAGTTTGTATGCTTAATTGAATTTCATTTGTTGTAGGATTTGCATAGTTTCTTAAAGGTCTTTGTATATTATGATGATATTCATTTTCAACTATTTGATTATTGATGTTATCTTGTGATATGTCCGTTATTTCTTAAGAATTGTGAAGTTCTTTTTGTTTTCAAAATTTTCTTATGGTTCTTTATAACTCAGAAACGTAAGGTACTAAACTTTTAGATCCTGAACTACACATGCAAAATTAAAAGTTTAGAAAATAAAAGTAAAATAAAACGCTCAAAATAAAAATATTTTTAATATTTATCGATTTTTAATTTTTAATTATTTAAACCATTTTAGAAATAAACAAATACAGATAAAGAGAAATTAATTTAAATTCTCCTAAAATAAATCTGCAATCAAATAAAAATCTCTAAGTTAAAAATTCAATTATTCCCTGACAATGGTGTCAAAAAGTTGACCCGACCCGTAATTACACAATTATTTTAACTTATAAAAGATGACAAAAAATCTGACCCAATTTATATTTAGCGTTTACTGTGCAAAATAAATATGTTCTAAAATTGATTAATGGCTTATACATTAGGGCTACTATGCAAGTATACGTATTTTTTCAAGTAATATAGAGTTTTTTTAAAAAACCCAAGTATTGCATAGAAAATAAGTGAATTTCTATTTCAACTTAGAAATATTTCTACTCAAACTATAAAAAAAAATTATAGGAGAATAATATCGAAATGTTTATAAAAGGGGATAAATTAAAGTTTACTAATTCTAAATTAAAGCTAAAAGCAAGTGCAAATTTTCTAAACTACAGATGTGTAAAAGCGTACAATTATAATTAAAAAGTCTTTCCTCTTGCAAAGTGATTGTAATGAGTGTAGGAATAAAATACTTAAAGATAAAAAAGAGATTTTGCGACAAATAGGAGCATACCTATTCTTTTCCCTCTCCTTACAACATAAAGAACATTGACTAATCTAAAGTTAAGTTTCTAATTGATATGGTCGTGCTGAGTAGATTCCGGCCTCCCACTTCTAGATTAACCACCGTGCTCTCTCTATTAGGACCAACCAGACCTCAAGCTCCGAACTAAAGACTAAATTGATAAAGGTTCTAGCCTATTAATCTAGAATCATCAATTTTTAGCCCATCAAAACTTATCTCCCTATTTATTTGCACTATCCTTGGATTTGGCTCCCCTCCATCCATGGTTTAGTGTGGTACAGTAGTTGGGTTAAAATATGTTGTGAAACCTATTTCTTTGCACTCCCCCTTGGATTTGGCTCCCCTCCTAAGTCATTATTTTTACAACATATTTTAACATCACAAATGGTCAGCTTGTAAAGTAAATTAAGAACTGGTGAAAATATCAACACAAATTTATGGAATAAAAGAAATATTCAATAAATTCCCACCACACATGATTATTTCATATTGCAAGGACAAAGATAAGAAATCTACTCAAAATTCATGGGGATAATAAAATAAAATAAAATACGATATATATTAAGAATAAAGTTTAAAGATAAAACATAAATAAAAGTACAAATACTCCTTTGAAGTTCCCTGACTGATCTTGACTCCATAAGACTCACACAAGACTCAACAAATACTCACAATCATAAAGACTCACCACACTCTCACTATGCTGTCTGCCTACTCTAATGGTGGTCAAAACTACCCAAAAATGACTCTCCAATGTTATTTATTAATAAAGCTATAAAAATCACCAAGGGTCACTTCAGGCACTGTTTCAAAATTTGTCCAAATTTAATGAATGAAAGCCAAACCGTTTCTGGCGCCTAGGCACCCAACCATGACGCTTAGGTGCTAGCCTTCTAGAACATCCTGACACCTATGTGTCAAGTCAATTTTTGTTCTTTACCTTCTTTTAACATATTTTTGCTCCATTTTTGGTCCTTTTTCTCTTAAACTCCATTTCTTATACTTGAAATAAAAAAAAGATAAAATATTTTTCATTAAAGTGCAATATCCTAAAAATGAGTATGAAATGCACATATAAAAATAGTTACTTTTAAGGTGTGTCAGCTACAGCCGCCACCAATTCTCCACAATTGTCGAGTGTTGTCTATTTGTTGATATTGTCATTATCAAAGAGTCACCAATCTATTCATCTATTATATTTCCCTAATCTCCAAATAAATTATTCTCTCAAATCACACGAATGAACTTGAGATATTAAGAAACTTAGAGAAGAAAGAAAATGACAAATGAAAATAGAAAACAAGCAAAAGAAAAATATTGGGAGAACTTCATTGCAATAAACATTTTAGAGAGAATTATGAAGTGTTTGACTCCTGAGATACTTGTATAAAGAAAACCACATGAAAATCCTATAACCAGAGATTTAAGTACAATACATATTATGAGAGCAAACTCCTATAGTTAATTACATTTTAAGCAGTTAAAACTACTTAAGAAAACTCCCAATTAAGGAAAACATTTATTCTCTATAAGATCAAGGAGAGAAACATCAATGTTAAGTCATAAGGGTAATAGAGTTCCGAGAATCAATCAATACACTAAAATTTTTATTTTGTTTAGTTTTTATCATTTTATTTTATCTTGTTATTTTATTTTGTTGTCTTGAGATCCATCATTCAAGTTTTAAAGTGTTGTCCTTGCAAAATAGAGTTAGCACACCCTAATAACATGTAAACTAAACCTAAAGCACAACTTGCCTTGTATCTTCAACAATCTTGCAAAATAAAGTTAGTATAAAATTATATCTTAACTTGTTGATTCAGTTGGTTGAATTTGTAATTTTTAGACAACCTAGTCAAGATGTCTATGACTCTGTCGTCCTAAGGCCATCAGGGTATTTAGATCTAGTTAAACTGAAAAGTCATTAAACCGGGACCAAAAAATTCTTGTCAGGAACCACATATTGCGTCATCCAAAAGATCATCACAAATATGAACAGTATGGTTCAATTTGAGTTCAGTGATTTTTGCTCATTAGGGTTTTGTTTAAGTTTTAATGTCTTTTTTGGAGTTTAGGGTTGGAAAATTTTAGGTTGTTTATGATTTATTAATTGATTTAGTTTTTTCATTTTTTTAATTATTTATTTTTTGTTTGGGATGAACTGATTAGATTCCCATAGTTCCATCATTCTGAGTCATTATGTTTGCAATTTAATTAGTCACAAGTGATTAGAAGATATCTTGTTAGCAACCGTGGGTTATCTCCTCCAAAATATAATCTCAAACAAAGTTCCTTTTTAGGGTTCAAGTTTAAATTTTAATGTCTTTTAAGGTGAATTTTGAGTCATTTGTGTTTTGGAGTGAATTTTTTTGTTGGTTGATTTTGAGTTCTATGACGGTAGGTTTGTAGATTAAACTTAGACTTAGGTTTAATGTCAATTGAATCCTAAGCTCTAACTTCAATTTGTGTAGAACCTAAGAGAGATTGGTTAGGTTAAACTTAGGGTTTAGGTTCAATATATGTTGAACCTAAGAAAGATTGGTTAAGTCTAATGTAGGTTAGACTTAGGGTTTAGGTTCAGTGTAGGTTGAACCTAAGAAAGATTGGTTAAGTGATCTCGGTTGAATAAAGTTGTGTAAAATTTATAAAATTGACTTCGCTTTACAATGGTGCTAAAAACTTGGTGTGGTATTTTATTAATAATAACTTTTAGCACTTAAGATTGAGATTCTACACAAATATATGTATCGTTATCAAGTAATATAAGACTTTCTGTTTAAGTCCCAAATTTCAATCTCATGGGGAAGGTTTAAATTTGAAATAATAAATTAACTAGAAAATACACAGAAATCAAATGAAATTACTATCATTAATTTTGAATGTGTAAGATACTAACAAAACTAAATTATTAACTACTAGTAAAACTTAAATGCAAAGTTTAAAACGGTAACTATTAAACTATATTTATATGATGAAGTTTTCTAATATCAATGAGTTTTTTTGTGAAATGAGATGAGATAAATGGTTTAAATATGTATTATGCCAAATAGAAGCAATTTTAATTCTCTATCCTGATTCAGTGTTATAGAAAATCATTGGCTAATCTTAGGTTTAGTCCCTAAATTTGTGGTTAGGCTAGGAGGATACTGGCTCCCACTCCAGAGCTCCTACTTCCATTCCTCTGAAAGCTAACTCTCGCTTTAATTTTGAACACTAAGATCAAATTGGAGATTTTTAGTCTGTCAACCTAAAAATATCTCGAATTCTACACCCAACAAACTATATTTCTCTATTTATTTATACTTAATTCCATGAACGAAACAGTCCTTCATGGACTTAAATGTGATTCTCACTCTATTGTAGAATTCATACTCCTTTTCGTAGATCATATGTTTCACAACATATTTTAACAATTCAATTGACCAGATCAAAAGTAATTAAGAGCGGAGTTGAAAAACCATCACAATTTTATTTAAATTTTATCATTGTCACATCCAAATTATCTCTTCATTTCACCATATCTCAGAGTATAGAAAAATATAAAGAAAACTACTCAGACTTCATGAGAAAAACACAACAAAACACAAATTTCATATATAAAAAAAGTTTATATAATAGTAATAAACAAACAACACTTTTCTAAAACTATTTCTTAAAGCAAATCCCTTGTAGTCTCTCTTAGGAAATGTAGGAAGAAGAAATCTTTCACTTCTCTTACTCTCCAACACTTCTTAGAGAAGAATTCACACTTAAACTCACCACAAAAACTTAAAACTAGAAAGACAATACCTAACTAATGGTTTGGAATGTAGGCGTGAGGAGAGGAAAACTGAGTGAGTGGAAGAATGCAAAATGGTGCGAGGGGAGGGGGGTTTTCTGATCAAATTTCGGCCCTAAATAGAGCCTAAGGTAGATTCTCCAATAGGTGCGTCCAAAAACTCTTCAAAAGGTGTCCAAATTTGTTAAATCTTCTAGAAACAGGGCCTTCACCGACACTGGCGCCGTCGGCGCCAGAGATCATTTAATTTAATCAACCTTCTCTGTCAAACGGCGCTGTCTGCGTTGAACATTTTTTCAATTTTTCAATTTTGACTTCAAATTTCATCTTTTTCCTTCCTTTTTGCTTCAAGTCATAAAAATCAATAATCTACAATTAAGCATAAAAAATACCTTCCATTAAAGTACAACATCACAAAAAATGAGTATAAAATATGGGTCTAAAAATGCATATATTTTTGGAGTATCAAAATCCCCCAAACTTAAATGTTTCTTGTTCTTAAGTAACTCTTTTACTACATAAAAATATGACTTAGGGTAAGGATTTTAACTTGTAGATTTCCATATCTTAGTTCATTAATTATATTAGCATCACTTAAGAAAAATTTAAAATAACTCTAGTTAACACTAAATGTATAAGAATATTTAGCAGTCAATTCTAAGATTTTTGATTCTCTATTCTTTAAGGAAAATTGCAAATTATTCATATTAAAACCACTTAGAATATGCATATGAAAAAGAACTTCGTAAAACTTTACTAGTAAATATGCTAATATTTAAATATAAGTTTAGAAAATGTAATCAAGCCTTCTTCTTTAAGTTGATTCAAGTGAAACTAATTTTTATTTATGCATCTCATCAAGCTTCTCCTCACATTTTTCTTCTTTTATTTTCTTTTTCTTTTCAGGATCATTTTCAATCCTTTTTCTTTTTTTTTTCTTTTCTTTTTTTTCTTTTTCTTTCTTTTTTTATGTGAGGATTACTATATCTGGATAGCCTTTAATGATTTTGAACTGCACTATCCTCTTCTTAAAGTTAAAAAATTTTCACATTCCTTCACTTTTTAAATTTATATTAGCTTTAATGATTTTTCATAAAACTTTAATCTTTTCTTCTTACATGAATCTCTAAGATTTTTTAATACTTCAAAAAATGCAAATTCCTTTATTTAAAATAGGAAAACATAATCTTATTCTATCATACCAAATATCTTAATATCTAAAATTAATCTTTATTATTTAAAAAATTTACTTAAGTTTACTATATATTTAGAAACATAGATATAATTATCTAAAGTTACACTCTAATACCAAAGGTCATGTTAAAATTTTAAAATATTTTGAAAATATAATTAATTCAGGACAAATAAAATTAAGTTTTTTTTCTTTAAAAAGAAATTTTCTTTCCTCGAAACGTAAATTTTTAAAAGATTTTAAATGTTGAACTGAAAAATTAGGTTTAAAGAAAACATTTAATACATAAAGAAAAGACATACCTGTTGAAGGTTCAGATTTGAAACTTAACTCTGAAATATTGCAGATGCTAATATGAAAAGCTACAAAACTTAAAGCATTAGATAAGACAAAATACATAAAAAAATTTGTTGAGAAAGAGTTAACTAAAAATTCATCCAACAAAGTACTAGAACTAATAACTTTTAGCAGATTCACAAATCTAAAGTTCACAACACAACATGCAACAGAAATAAAACATCACAGTCCATAAAAAGCAGTCTCAACAATAAAGTACAATTAAACATAAATTAAACAAAAATCTAACTAAAGCATCACCAATCTTTGTCTTCTTCTTCTTCTTCTTCTTCCACAGTCAAATTCTGTTGCTGATATGGAGTAAAAACAGGGTGAGTAGGAAACTGAACTGAGTGATCACCCCTAATGAATCTGACCATTGCATCATCATAAACAACATCATATTCAAACTTCTGTCTCATCAAATCATCAAAGTGAGCATTTCTTCCCTCCATATTTTCCATTCTATGAGCCATTCTCAAAATATTTCCCTGTTGGATCATCATTTGCTCTATAAGTTCTTGGATAGTAGGGGTACTAGAAGTACCTGAAGTAGAAGGAATATCCCTGGTCCTACTTCCAGATCTCCATCCAACTTGAGATTCATAAGTCTTTATATTGACATGCCTAATAGGTTTTAGAGGTTCAATCCTCTCCTCATCTGGTCTATAATCAACTCCTGCTTGTTCACATAGTGTGAAGATCAGGGCAGGGTGTGCTAAACCTCCAGTAGTCTTTCTAAAAGCAATAGATCGAGTGTTCCTATAAATAATAGAGCCTACATCTATCCTTTTCTTCTGATGGATACATAAGTTCATGATGACTCTATCCCTTGTAACCTCACTATGATGGTTTGTTGGTATCATTCTTCCAGAAATAAAGTAGTATCGGGCCTTAGATACTACATTTAACATAGAAAGAGGAAAGTTTGACTTAGCTCCATTCTTCACTTTCCAGGTTTCTCTTCCATTAGTAAGAAAAGAAATAACTCATCCAAGGCCTCATTCGTAGTAGAAAATGATTTGTACTGGCAGCTATACACATCTTCCAACTGATTAAATTTAATCTCCCTTAGAGTAAACTCCACCATTTTTCCTCGAACAAACACATATTCTTCAGAAGTCTCCTTGAAATTGACATAGAAATCCATCACTACGCCAATATTCGCCTCGGCAGTAAAGTAACAAAAATTCTCCCACTTCCGAGCATTGATTAATCTCCCGACGACTCCCAAAATTTTAAATCCTTGATCCGAAATCACTTTTTTAGTTTTAAGTAGACTATTGAAGCAAATTTTGGCCTTGTAGTTGACAAACTTTTGATTATCAAAATCTACTTTTCTCTTTCCTTTGCTCATTCTAGGTGTCATGGTAAATCTACAAAAATTTGATAAAATCCAAATAAATTCCCAAAAATTCCAAAAATCACAATGTGAAACATTTTAAACTTAATTATAATAAGTAAAAGTTCTTCATCAAAGGATTTTCTCAAAATCTTCCAAAAAAATCTCAAAATTTTGGATCTCGGCAATGTAAGATAAATTCTTGGCGAAAATAAAAAATTTTGAGTTCAAAGTGTAGCTCTTACCTAGAGAACATGAAGTCCAAACTTTGTTTGCCTTAAAATTGCCTCAAATCCGAGCAATAACAAGCCATAGGTGTAAAAATTGAAGGTTGAAGGTGACTCAAGGGGTAAAAATGACATTTCACTATGCAAATCACGAATTTTAAGGGTGTTTGGGTTGGTTCGGGTTGAGGGCCATGCCGGCGCCGTCGGCGCCAATGAAAAAAAACTCATATTTTGATTTTTTCTCAAATTCAATTTTCTCTCAATTTATTCCAAAGTTTATTTAGTCTTTTTGAACATTAATTTTCATCTAAAAATAATTTTCAAACAAATATTTTCACAAACAACACCAAACTAACTTTTTTTTTATGAAAATACGCTTTTTACAAATACATTTTTCTAATCACATTTCCATATCCTAAAAGCAAACTATATTATAATTTAGCGTCGAAATCAAGCCACAACACTAGAAGGCTGACACAAAACTATACACATAATCAAAGTTCTAAAGTAAAGTAAAGTAAATCAAATCCACACAATTACATTAAAAACATAAATATTTTAAAATGGTAGAAAGTTCAACTTCTTCAATTATTTTGTCTCATCTTCATTGCTTTCTCCTCGTCTAATATCTCCCATGGACAAGTAATTGACATACAATTGTAGAAGGATCAGTATGGGAACTGATCAGTCGAATTTTCATTGATCCATCCATTTTTCTTGAACATTTGTACCAACCCTGCTTCAACTGTTCCAGTATGATCAAGGTTCTCCTTCATTCTCCCTTCTAGGAGATCGAAAAGGTAGTTAAGATTTCCTATTGTATTCATAATACTCTGTAGTTATCTTTATACTTTCTTCATTCTCTTCTCCAAAGTTATTGAACTCCCAACTGTTGGTGGCATCAAAGGTGTTGAAGCATGTCATGAATGATCCAAAATACAATCTAATGCTTAATTTTCATTCCCTATATAATTTCCATCAATAGGAATCATGGGCTCCCAAGGTAATAAAATTTTTTCCCAACTTTCATATGGAACTTGAGATTGACTGCAAAGTAGAAAAAAATTAGAAGGATGCCCAAGTCCATATATTGGCTCATTCATAATAATACCCATAACAGATTTGAAAATAACCGACCCTACATCAATGGATTTTTCCATTTAAATGCAATAGTTTAAAATGACACTTTCTCTTATAACTCTACTAATCTTCGTGGTAGGGAGTAGTTTTACAGATATGAAGAAATGCCATTGTTTTAAAATTGGATTAAGCAGCAAAACAGAGAAACTAATGTACCCCTCATCTCTGATTTCCCAATTATCATGTTCATCTGTTAGAAAATTATATACTTCTTACACCTTATCTTTCGTTGTGATAAAATTTGTATAATGATAGATTGGAACGTTTTCTATCATATACAAATCATTAATTTGAGTCGGAGTAAATGATACAACCTTACCTCAAATGAAGACAACTCCTTGGATAATTCCATATAAGTTAGCATAAAACTCCTTTATTACGGGTACTACAACTACAGTGGTAGTGTAGCACAAAAGTTCTCAACGCCTTTGTACAATGATTTTCTCAATCTGTGAACTTGGATTACTCACTCCATGATTGACAAAGCCTCTCTCCTTGATAAGTCTCTTCTTCGTGATGACTTTGTCGTATAATCTCTACGCGTCAAAACTGATAAACTTTCTATATAAAACTCCATACCTTGAAGTATTTCTGGAATTGGAATCCATGAAATTCAAAATTAGGAAGTTTTTGGTCGTCCAAGGCAGTTTATAGGAAATTAAAAACACCTCTTGGTGATTATTGTAGAGCAAAATCCGAACAAAGTCTGCCAAAACCGTTCAGCACGTGGAGAATTCTCGGGATGCCATCGACGCTCCCGATGGCGCTGTCAGCGCCATGGTCCTTTAGGCGAGCGTCGTCGATGCCAGAGGCTAAATTCGAGTCTAAAAGTTTTTTTTGTTCAGCTTGATTCCAAATTTTCCTCCAATACCAATATTTCTCTTAAATTATGATATATAAAATTGTGTAGGACTTAAAAATACTATTATTTCCTAATACATAAACAAACGTATTAACGAAATATTAATATATAGATATATAAATTTATATATGAGTTGCCTCCCACAAAGTGCTTGGTTTAACGTCGTAAGCCCAACCTACCATTATTTAGTTGAGTTGACTTAACATTAAAACATTTTTTAAATTGTGGTATGTGTCATTCATAATAATGTTTTAATCGTTGCCCATTAACTTTAAAATATATTTCCAGTTTTAGGATCCTTAATAAAAATAGTTCCATAATGATAGACTTTAATCAGTTTAAATGGTCATAACCATCTGGATTTTAGCTTTCCTGAAAATAATCTCAATATTGTATTATATAATAGATCTTCTTGTTCAGGTTCGAGCTTCTTATTAACAATCTTCCGATCATGTCATATTTTCATTTTCTCTTTATAGATTTTTGCATTATCATATGCTTCATTTCTTATCTCCTTAAGTTCATTGAGTTGCAATAATCTTTTCTCACCAACATCTTTTAGATTAATATTAAATTCTTTAATAGCCCAAAATATTTTATGCTCCAATTCTACTGGTAAGTGGCATGTTTTTCCAAAAAATAATTCTGTATGGAGACATTCATATAGAAGTCTTATAAGCAGTTCTGTATGACCATAATGCATTATCTAATCTAGCAGACCAATCTAATTTATAAGGATTTACAGCTTTTTCTAAAATTTATTTTATTTCACGATTTGATATTTCTGCTAGATCGCTAGTCTGAGGATGATAAGAAATAGAGAATTAATGCATAATACATTTTTTAATCAATTTCTTGATTCTCTTATTTCTAAAATGAGATCATCCATCTATAATAATTACTCTCGGCATTTCATATCATGTAAAAATGTTTTTTTTAAAAAATTTAGAAACACTCTGAGCATCACATTTAGGTACAACAACATCTTCAATCCATTTGGACATATAATCAACAATAAGTAATATATATAAGTTTTTAAATGAAGACATAAATGGTCCCATAAAATCTAATCCCCACACATCAAAAATTTTAACTTCCAATGTGTAATTTAGAGGCTTTTCGTTTCTTCTAGAAATATTTTCTACTCGCTGACATCGATCACATGTTTTAATATATTCATTAACATCTTTAAAAAGAGTAGACCAACAAAATCCAGCTTACAAAATTTTATAAGCAGTTTTATTTGTTCCAAAATGTCTTTTAAACTCAAAATCATGACACCTCTCATTTATTTGTTGAGTTTCTTCATAAGGCACACACCTTCAAATAATTAGATCATTACATTATTTATATAAATATGAGTCATCCCAAAAATAGAGTTTTGAATCATATATAAAATTTTTTAGTTGTTGATTCTTAATATCTAAGGAAAGAATATCACTTATAATATAATTTACTATATCGACATAATACAGTGTATCTATTTCATCAATACTATATAATTGTTCATCAGGGAGATTTTCTAAAATTTTATTTGCAAAATTATTTAATATTTCTTTTTATAGTCTAGGCAAATGATAAGCTATTTGATTATCATTTCCCTTTCTATCATTTACAGAAAAATCGAACTCTAACAGTAAAAGTATCCATCCAATTAATCTTGGTTTAACATCCTTCTTTTGCATTAAGTATTTAATATCAGAATGATCTGTATGCACTATACATTTAGTTCTAATTAAGTATGGTCTAAATTTATCAAAGACATATACAACAGCTAATAACTCTCTTTCAGTAGTAGTGTGGTTAATTTGAGCATCATTCAGAGTTTTCCGAATCAAGTGGGACTGTTATAGGTCCAGTGATTAACTTCTCTTTCAATAATTCAAATGCTTTTATGCATTCCTCATTAAATTCAAATTTTGTATCTTTTTCTAAAAGTTAGCATAATGGCTTAGTTATCTTTGAAATTTTTTTTATGTAATGCCTGAAGAAACCAACAAGTCCTAGAAAACTTCTTACCCCACTGACCATAGTTGGTGGGGGTCATTTTTTAATAACTTAAATTTTTGCAGGATCAACTTTCATGCCAGTTTTAGAAATTTTATGCTCAAGTACAATTCCTCCTACAATCATAAATTGACATTTTTCCCAATTTAGTACTAGGTTGATTTTTTCACATAATTCTTGAACTTTTTCTAAATCATTTAAGCATAATTCAAATGAAGTCTTGAACATAGAGAAATCAACAATAAATACCATTCCAAGCGCAATCAAATTACTAAATATTGACATCATATATCTTTGAAATGTTATAGGTGCATTGCATAGTCCAAAAGGCATTCTACGAAAATAAAATGTTCCATAAGCTTGTCTTGATCCTCAGGAGCAATTATAATTTGATGATAACCAGTATATCCCTTTAAAAACTAGTAATATTTGTTTCCAACCAATTTATCCAACATTTGATCTAAAAAGGGTAAACGAAAGTGACCTTTTCTGGTGGCCAAGTTTAATTTTTTATAGTCTATACAAATTCGCCAACAAGTAACTTATCTTATTGAAATTAATTCATTTTTCTCATTTACTTCAACGGTCACTCATTTATTTGGAACACAGTGAATTGGGCTCACCCAAGCACTGCCTGAAATAAAATATATAATTCCAGATCTAACCATTTTAAAATTTCTTTTGTAACAACTTCTTTCATTATTGGGTTTAGTCTCATCCAAGGATCAACTTTAGGTTTATATTGTTCATCTAATAAAATTATGTGCATGCAAATTAAAGGACAAATTTCTTTAATATATGCTAAAGTTCATCCAAAAGCTTTTTTATATTTTTTTAACATTTCTATTAATTTTTGTTCTTGAATTTGAGTTAACTCAGAAGATACAATAACAGACAATGTAGATGAATCTCCTAAAAATACATATTTTAAATGAGCAGGTAATACTTTCAGTTCAAGTTCAGGTGGTGTAATACTTGAAGGAATAATATTTTTATTATCATTTTCCAACAAATCTAAAGTTTCAAATTTGCCCTGAACATAATCTAAATTTTCTTATTTTATTTCATTCTCATTCTCACCAAGTTCTTCTTGCCTAAATTTTTCTTCAAGCTCTTTCTTAAATTGCTCATTACTTAGATAATTAGTAACTTCCATTCTAAAACATTCGTTGTCTTTTTCTATCGTAGGATATTTTATAGCTTTTGCAATATTAAATTTTACTTCTTGATCATTAACTCTCATTATTAGTTCTCCTTTTTGCACATCTATCACTACTCTCCCTGTTGTAAGGAATGGTCTCCCCAAAATAATAGGAATCTCTTTATCTTCCTACATATCTAATATTATAAACTCTACAGGAAAAATAAATTTATCAACTTTTACTAATACATCTTCTATAACTCCTTTAGGATAAGTGATTGATCGATCAACTAACTGAAAAGTTATAGTAGTAGGGGAAATCTCTCCTAAATCTAAATGTTTAAAAATTGATAGAGGCATAAGATTGATACTTGCTCCTAAATCACATAAGGCTTTTCCATAAAATTTTTCACCAATTGCACAAGGTATAGTAAAACTACCAGGATCTTTTAACTTTTCAGGAAGCTTTCTCTGGATAATAGCGCTACACTCTTCACTAAGTGTAACTATCTCGTGATATGCAAACTTCCTTATCTTGTTTAGTATATCTTTCATAAATTTCACATAACTTGGCATTTGTTCCAAAGCCTCAATGAAAGGAATGTTTATCGTTAACTTTTTAAGGATTTCTAAAAATTTTATAAATTTTGTCTTTATTCTTTGCTTTAGTCGTTGAGGAAACTGAGGTAATGGTTTTTCAAAAGGAACTTGTGTTTTTTTCATTTTCATTATGGTCACTTTTCATCTCTTCCTTCTCCTCATCAACTTCAGTTTCTCTTTGAATTCTTGTTTCAATTTATTTTTCACTTCATAACTGAATTGCTTTAATTTGCACTTTATTTTAATATTTGAGACTAACTTCCACAACACTCAAAAGATTTCCTGAAGGTCTGTTACTAAGTGCAGTAGCAATATGTCCTAATTAATTTTCAATATTTCTAATAACAGTCCCTTGATTTTTTATTTGATTTCCCATATTCAACATTACTTATTCCATCATTATCTTCTTTTTCTTAACTTGTGGTTTAGGGTTAGATTAAATACAGGAGGATAATAAGGTCGATAATTAGGATTTCCTTAGTTATTTAAATTTCCTGAGGGGTTCATTGAATTGTTATAATTATTCCAACTAAAATTAGGGTGATTTTTCCATCCAGGATTGTAATAGTTAGAATAAGGATTGTTATTTTGATTATTAATAACATTCAAAGTTTCATAAGATGATTGAGTATCAATTATCTACTTAGTGAATTTTCCTCTAATACTGGTGGTATTTAAGAATAGTTCACTCCAATTTGATCAATCTTTTTCGATATAGTAGCAATTTGAGATGCTAAAATCGACATTACATTAGATTCATGAATACTAGCTACTCTTTTAGGATTTACCCATTCAGAGGGCCATTAAAAATCATTAGTAGCCATTTCTTCTATTAAAGAGTATACTTTATCAAAAGATTTTAACATTAAAGATCCACCTGCAGCATCATCTATAATAGATCTAAGTGATCCTACAAGTCCATTGTAAGAAGTTTGAATTATTAACCAATCTGGTAAAGCATGGTGTGGGCATTTTCTAAGGAGTTCCTTAAATCTTTCCCAGGCTTCATATATCGATTCCCCTTCAAACTAACAAAAAGATGTAATATCATTTCTAAGCTTAGTGATTTTCGAGGGTGGAAAATATTTAACCAAGAATTTTTGTGTCCCTAAGTTCTGATAGATTTAGGTGCTAATGAGTTTAACTAAGCTTTGTCTTTATCCCTTATTGAAAAAGGAAAAAATCTAAGTCTAGCAACATCATTAGACACACTGTCATATTTAAAAGTAACACAAATCTCAAGAAAACTAACAAAATTTAAGTTAGGATCCTTAGTAGGTGTTCTTCCAAATTGATTGTTTTGTACCATTTAGATAATATCATGTTTAAGCTCAAATGAATTAGCAGCAACATCAGGATTTTGAATAGTTAAGTGAAGTTCATCTGCTGTTGGATTAGCAAAATCTTTTAAATTTCTTTGTCGATTTTCATTTATTTGATTATCGAAGTTATTCGCTATTTTATTCAAAATTTTAATTTCGTTTTTTTGTTTTTGAATCTTTCTAATAGTATGTTCTAATTTTGAATCGTAAGATACTAAACTTTCAGATCCAATATTTCACATAAACAAATATAATAAACAAAGAAAAATTTCTTCGAAATACTCTTAAATATATATTTATATATTTTTTGGATTTTTGATTTTATAATTTTTTTTGATATTTTGTATTTTGTATATTTTTATCTCTAAATTTCCTAATTTACCAAATATATTTAATTTAAAGTTACCTTTCCCAGCAACGGTGCCAACAACTTGATGGTGATTTGTTGAAATATAATTGTGTAAAATTTATAAAGTTGACTCCACTTTACAATAGTGCCAAAAACTTGAAGTGATATTTTGTTAATAATAATGTTCAACATTTAATGTTGGTATTCTATGCAAGTATACGTATCGTTATCAAGTAATATAAGACTTTCTGTTTAAGTCCCAAATATTGATCCCACGAGGAAGGTTTAAATTTTGAAATAATAAATTAACTAAAAAATTCACAGAAATCAAACAAAATTATTGTCACTAATTTTGAATGTGTAAGATGCTAACAAAACTAAATTATTAACTACTAGGAAAACTTAAATGCAAAGTTTAAAACAGTAACTACTAAACTATGTTTATGTGGTGAAAATTTCTAATATGAAAAGCAACTTTCCCACTACAATAAGTTTTTGGTGAAATGAGATGAGATAAATGGTTGAAATACGTATTGTGCCAAATAGGAGCAATTTTAATTCTCTATCTTGATTCAGTGTTATAGAAAATCATTGGCTAATATTAGGTTTAGTCCTTAAATCCTTATCTAGGCTAGGAGGATACTGGCTCCCACTCCAGAGCTCCAGCTTCCCTCCTCTAAAGGCTAACTCTTGCTTTAGTTTTTAAGCACTAAGATTGAATTGAGGATTTTTAGTCTGTCACCCTAGAAATCTCTAATTCTACACCGAACAAAGACTATTTCCCTATTTATTTGCACTTAATTCCATGAACAAAATACTCTTTAATAGACTTAAATGTGATTCTCACTCTGTTGTAGAAGTCATACCCCATTTCCCGGATCATATATTTCACAACATATTTTAACAATTCAATGAGCTAGATTGAAAAGTAAATTAAGAGCGAAGTTGAAAAACCATCACAATTTATTTTAAATTTTAATATTGGCACATCCACATTATTTCTTTATTTCACCATATCTCAGAGTAGGGAGAAAGTTAAAAGAAACTACTCAGAATTTATGATAAAAGTATAATAAAACACAAATTTCATATATAAAAGAAAGTTCATACAATAATAATAAACAAACAACACTTATCTGAAACTCTTTCTCAAAGCAAATCCTTTGTAGCCTCTCTTAAAAAATGTAGGAAGAGGAAATCCTCTCACTTGTCTTCCTCTCTAACACTTCTTAGAGAAAAATTCACACTTAAACTCACCACAAAAACTCAAAACTATAAAAAAAAATAACTAACTAATGGTGTGGGATGCATGTGTGTGAAGAGAAAAACCAATTGAGTGGAAGATTTCAAAATGGTGCGAGGGGGGGGGGAGTTTCTGATCAAAATTAGGCCCTAACTAGAGCCTAGGATGGTTCTCCAATAGATGCATCCAAAAAATCTTCAAAAAGCATTTAAATTTGTTGAATATTTAAAAACAGGGTCTGCGCCCACACTGTCGTTGTCGGCACCCATTCTGGCACTGTCGGTGCTAGTGACCATTCAATTAATTCCTTCTTCTTCGTTAAACGACACCGTCGACATGAATTTTTTTTTAACTTCTCCATTTTGACTCTAAATTTCATCCTTTTTGCTTCGTTTTGCTCTAAGTCCTAAAAAGCAACAACCTGCAATAAAACATAAAAAATACCTTCCATTAAAGTGCAAAATCACCAAAAATGAGTATAAAATATGGGTCTAAAAATACATGTATTTTTGGTGTATCAAGTGACAAACAAGATTTTTTTATCAATTTGGTCTACAGATTGGAACTAAGAGTCAATGGTATATCATATAGAGATGGCACAGTGGGTAATATATGAGTGAGTAACTATAACCTACCCAACATTATTATACATGCTGCCACCAACTTTAGATTAGTCAATGTTCTTTGAACAATTCAAAGGAAGTAAAAAATAGATATGCTCCTATTTGTCACAATACCACATTTAAGTTTCGAAACAATTTTGAAATCCTACACTGATTATGAATTATTGGCAAGGAGAAAGTCTCTTTTTTATATATTATTTTTTCATTTCATTCACTTTTGCTTCCATTTTGTAGACTTTAGTAAAGTTAATTTTCATCTTTAGATATTTATTACAATCTTAAGTAAAGTTCTCTTAAAGTTAAAATTCCTGTATTTCATTTCATTATTTTTGTTCACATTTTCTTTGTGGGATCGATATTGGGGTTTTTAAAGAAAACACTATATTGCTCAAAACGATACGTATACTTGCCTAGTACCGCTACTGAAAAAACTATTTCTTTAATTTTTATCATATTACATTTGTTCTAACTAGTTGCTAAATATAATTTGAGTCAAGTATTTGGCATATCAAGGAACATAAATATCAATGTAATTGTGGGTCGGGTCAATTACTTAAGCCTAATTTAGGAAAGAATTAGAAATTAGTTAATGACCAAAGGAAAATATGTAGATATTTTCATATCTATTTTACACTGATTTTAATGATATTGCACTTTAAAGAAATGTAGTTTTGATATTTTGTTGCAGGATGTTGAATTATGTTCATTGGAGCAAAAAGATGAAAAAAGGAGCAAATTTGGAGGAAATAGGACCAAAATATTAAGATTTGATCTTGGGCGCCAACGGCGGGCTCAACGTCACCGACGGCGGGTTTTTCTTGAGAATCCAGAATTAAATATTCTAGAAGGTCGTCGAAGGCGAGCACGCCGGTTCCCTCAACAGATGCATTGAATGTGGACGATTTTTGAAGGGACGCTGGGGCAACTCTTGAAAATCCTTCTATAACTTTAAAGAAATAAATTGGAGGCCAAAAAAGGGGGGTGTCCATGGGGGCTGTCTGCTGAGTCTTTATTGTTTGTGGTGCCCATTAGAGTGTAGAGAGTGGTTAGTATTGTGAGGAATTCTTCGAGAGATTGTAAGAGTGGAAGGAAAGTGAGAGATTTCTTCCTCCTTGCCGCTTCGAAGGAGAATTCTGTGGGCTGTAAAAGGAAAAGATTCAGAGGAACCTCGAGGAGTTTGCTTGGGGAGGAATTAGAGATAAGTTGTATTTACTTATTGAAGTTGTATGACTTTGCTTATATATATAAGTTTCATGTTTTATCGTATCTTCTTCATGAGTTATGAGTAGTTTTCTCTGTCTTTCTCCTTGTCTTCAGATTTTGTGAAATAGTGCTTTGAATTGGTTGTGCCATGGGAATGTTAAAGAAGTTGTGATGATCTTTTCACTTCAACCTTAATTTACTTTCAATTTGGCCAATTGATTTGTTAAAATATGTTGATTTTTACAACTAAAATACTGATTACATCCAAGATTTAGGGAGGTCAAAATCCTTGAAAGTTGGGTGCAATTAAATAGGGAAATAAAAATTATCGGACGTAGAATTGGAGATTTTAGAGTGGCAGACTAAAATCCTCAATTTTGTTCTATCGTTTGGGGGCTGAAGTGTAGATGTTAACCCTCAGGCGAGAGAAACGTGGGAGCTCCAAAGTGAGAGCTGGTATCCTCCCAGCCTAGCCGCAGATTCAGTAACCAAGCATAGGATTAGTCAATGTTCTTTATGCCTGGTCAAAAGAGTAAAGAATAAGTATGCTCCCATTTGGCATAATATAATTTAAACTGATTCAATTTATCCATTCACTTATATTTTTTGACAAGTAGAATGATGTTTTCTTATATATTAAACTTCACATTAGAAACTTTATTAGTAGAATTAGTTAATTAAGAGTTTATTAAAATTAGATTTTTATTTCAATTGTCTATTAGTGACAAATATGCAATTTGAACAATATTGTTGTGATTAAGTATTGATTTTTTAAATCTTAGTTTGTAGTCTCTAATATTACTCCCTGTGGGATCGATATCCAGGACTCCATTAGAGCTCTGTATTACTTGAGCGATACGTATACTTGTGTTGATAAGTGTGACTTTATAATTATTGAATATTTTATACACATCTTTATCAAATCTATAATCGCTGTCAAGTTTTTGGCGCCGTTGCCGGAGATTTAAACATATATAAAGTCCCTGTCAGTTAAGTCTAATGTGGGTTAGACTTAATTAGGATTTCAGGGTTAATTAAGCCTAATTTGTGTAAGGCTTAAAGGTTTAATTAGGGTTAGACCTACTTAAGCTTGTTAAGGTTAATTAAGTCTAATTTAGGTAAGGTTTAAAGGTTTAATTAGGTCTAACTAGGGTTATACCTAATTAGGGATTAAAAGCAAATTAAGCCTAATTTAAGTAAGGCTTAATGTTATAATTAGGTCTAATTAGGTTAGACTTAATGAAGGTTTAAAGGTTAATTAAGCCTAATTTAGGAAAGGCTTAAATGTTTAATTAGGTCTAATTAGGGTTAGACCTAATTAAGGTTTAAAGGTTAATTAAGCCTAATTTAAGTAAGTCTTAACAGGTTTAATTATGTATAATTAGGGTTAGACCTATTTAAGGTTTAAAGGTTAATTAAGCATAATGCAAGTAAGGCTTAAAGGATTTAATTAGGTCTAATTAGGGTTAGACCTAATTAGGGTTTAAATGTTAATTAAGCGTAATGTAAGTAAGACTTAAAGGTTTAATTAGGTCTAATTTAGGCGAGTCCTAATTAGGATTTAAAAGTTAATTAAGCCTAATTTAGGTAAGGCTTAGAGGTTTAACTTGGTCTAATTAGGGTTAAATTTAATTAAGGTTTAAAGGTTAATTAAGCCTAATGTAAGTAAGGCTTAAAGTGTTTAATTAGATCTAATTAGTGTTAGACCTAATTTAGGTTTAAAGGTTTATTAAGCCTAATGTAAGTAATGATTAAAAGCTTTAATTAAGTCTAATCAGGGTTAGACCTGATTGAGGTTTAGAGGTTAATTAAGTTTAATATAAGTAAGGCTTAAAGGTTTGATTAAGTCTAATTGGGGTTATATGTAATTAAGGTTTAAAGTTTAATTAAGCCTAAGGTAAGTAAGGGTTAAAATATTTAATTAGGTCTAATTAGGGTTAGACCTAATTCAGGTTTCAAGGTAAATTAAGCCTAATGTAAGTAAGGCTTAAAAGGTTTAATTAGGTCTAATTAGGGTTAGACCTAATTAAGGGTTAAAGGTTAATAAAGCCTAATGTAAGTAAGAATTAAAGGTTTAATTAGTTCTAATTAGGATTTAAAGGTTAATTAAGCTTAATTTAGGTAAGGCGTAAAGGTTTAAATAGGTCTAACTAGGGTTAGACCTAATTAAGATTTAAATGTTAATTAAGCCTAATGTATGGCTTAAAATGTTTAATTAGCTCTAATAAGGGTTAGAACTAATTGAGATTTAAAGGTTAATTAAGGCTAAAGTAAGTAATATTTAAAAAGTTTAATTAGGTCTTATTAAGTTTAGACCTAATTGAGGTTTAAAGGTTAATGAAGCCTGATGTAAGTAAAGCTTAAAGATTTGATTAGGTATAATTAGTGTTGACCTAATTAAGGTTTAAAGTTTAATTAAGTCTAAGGTAAGTGGTCGACGACTTTTTATATGCTTAAAATATAAGATAAATATGAACGTAATAAATATTCAATAATGGTAAAGTCACACTTATTCAATAATTTTAAAGTCACACTTATCAACTCTAATGGAGTCCTATATATCAATCCCATAGGGAGTGGTTTAAAATTACGAACTAAGATTTTAGAAAAGCAATACTTTAATCACAACAACGAAGTTCAATTTGCTTATTTGTCTCTAATAGGTAATTGAAATAAATAGGTAATTTTAGTAAACTATTAAATAACTAATGATACTAATGAGAGTTTATATGTGATATTCAATATATAAGAAAACATCCTTCTCCTTGTCAAGAAATCATAGTGAATGGATAAAGTGAATTAGTTCAATTTATATTGTGCCAAATAGGAGCATACATATTCTTTACCCTTTGGTCCAGGCATAAAGAACATTGACTAATCCTCCACTTGTTTACTGAATCTGCGACTAGGTTGTGAGGATACTGGCTCTCACTTTGAAGCTCCCACGTTCCCCTCACCTAAGGGCTAACATCTACACATCAACACCCAAACGATATGACCGAATTTGGGATTTTAGTCTGTCACTCTAATATCTCCAACTCTACTCTCAATAATATTATTTCCCTATTTATTTGTACCCAACTTCCAAGGGCTTTGATCTCCCTGAATCTTGGATGTAATCTTCATTTTAGTTGTAAAACTCAACATATTTTAACAAATCAATTGACCAGATTGAAAGTAAATTAAGATCGAAGTGAAAAGATCATCACAATTTTTTAAACATTTTTATGGCTTCATCAATTCAAATTATCATTTCACAAATCTCGAGACAAGGAGAAAGATAGAGAAAACTACTCAGATCTCATGAGAAAAACACAACAAAACTCGAAATTCATATATAAAATTAAAGTCATACAAACTACAACAAGTAAATAACTTATCTTTATTTTCTCCCTAAGAACACTCCTTGAAGTTCCTCTGAATCTCTTCCTTTCTTTATAACACACAAAATTCTTCTTTGAAGCAGCAAGGAGGAAGAAATCTCTCACTTTCCCTCCACTCTTACAATCTCTCGAAGAATTCCTCACAATATTGAAACCTTTCAAATCTCTAGGAACTCTCTTTAGCACTTCCTTCTTCCCTAGATTCTCTCCCCCTCTTAATTTTGGCTAAAATAGTATATTAAAGTTGTGGATGAGCTTTCCCAAGAGTTGCCTAAACATCCCTTCAAAATTTGGCCTTATCCAAAGCTTGAGTAGGCATAACCACTGAGCTCGCCGTCGGCGGCCTCGAGGGCACCGTCGGCGGACTTCTGAAGAATTTGTCCTGTAGCCTCGGGAAAAACTCGCCGTCGGCGGGGAGGGCGTCGTCGGCGGCCCAGTTCAAATTTCAACATTTTGGTCATTTTCACTCCAAATTTGCTCCTTTTTGCATCTTTTTGCTCAAATGACCCTAATTCATCATTTCTACAACAAAACATCAAAAATACATTTCTTTAAAGTGCAATATAATCAAAAACAGTATAAAATAGGTATGAAAATCTCAACATATTTTTCTTGTGTCAATAAGTAAGGCTTAAAATATTTAATTAGGTAAAATTAGGGTTAGATGGAGATTTAAAGGTTAATTAAGCCTAATGTAAGTAAGATTGAAAATGTTTAATTAGGCTTAATTAGGGTTAGACCTAATTGAGGTTTAAGGGTTAATTAAACCTAATATAAATAAGGCTTAAAGGTTTTATTAGGCCTAATTAGGGTTAGACCTAATTGAGGTTAAAAGGTTAATTAAGCCTAATGTAAGTAAGGCTTAAAAGACCTACTAGGGTTAGACTTAATTGAGGTTTAAATGTTAATTAAGCCTAATGTAAGTAAGTCTTAAAATATTTTCTTAGGTCTAATTAGGGTTATGCATAATTGAGGTTTAAAGGTCAATTAAGCCTAATGAAGTAAGGCTTAAAAGGTTTATTTATGTTTAATTAGAGTTAGACCTAATTGGGGTTTAAAGGTTAATTAAGCCTAATGTAAGTAAAGCATAAAAGGTTTATTCGGTCTAACTAGGGTGACTTAATTGAGATTTAAAGGTTAATTAAGCCTAATGTAAGTAAGGCTTAAAATGTTTAATTAGGTCTAATTAGGGTTAGACCTAATTGAGGTTGAAAAGTTAATTAAGCCTAATATAAGTAGGCTTAACCGGTTTAATTAGGTCTAATTAGGGTTAGACATAATTAAGGTTTAAAGGTTAATTAAGCCTAAAATAATTAAGGTTTAATTAGGAATAATTAGGGTTAGACTAAATTGAGGTTTAAAGATTAATTAAGCCTAATGTAAGTAAAGCTTGAAGGTTTGATTAGGTCTAATTAAGGGTTGACTTAATCAGGATTTAAGATGTACTTAAGCCTAATGTAAGTAAGGTTTTAAGGATTTGATTAAGTCTAAAGAGTTTTAGAACTAATCAGGGTTTAGGATATGCTTAAGCCTAATGTAAGTAAGGCTTAAGGAGGTTTGATGAGGTTTAATTGCGTTTAGACCTAATTAGAGTTTAAAATGACCTAAATTTAAATTTTAGGATCGAACTAGGTCTAACTAGTTGGACTCAACATCTGACCTAATTTCATGTCAAAATCATATCAATACAAACCATATAGTCTAATTATTATTCTTGGGCTGAATTATAAATTTTGAATTTACAAATTATACCGTCAAAGATCTAAATTGTCATTTTAAACCCTTAAAATGATTGGAAAATTGGTTTTAGTTATTATATTAATCTCCAAGATTATTCTAACTAATACCAATTTTAACTTCCAATTTTCTGATTTTTTATAATTATTTTTGAGAATAATTACAAAATGTGATGAAAATTGTTGAATTTCATTATTTTGTATTTTTCCTAACCATGGAAAAATCAGAACATTTCCATGGGCGAAAGGAAAATTCACTGTGAATTTTAGAATTTTTGGAATTATAATTAATTTTTAATAAATAAATTAATTTAGGGAGTAATTAATTAATTAAAATTAAATATAATTAATTAATTCTCATTTATATCTTTGTTATTTTCTTTTTGCTCTATTGAGTTCAGGGATATTTTTGTTTTATTTTTATGATTTTACCTTGCAAAGATATGCATTTTTAAAGATCTTCTGAATTTATTTAAATAAGAAAACTCTAATTTCTTATTAATCTGATGCGACGCCAACACATTATAGGAGTCCCTGAATTGCTAGATGATGGAATTTGGTTCGCGGAGGCTTTACACATGGCAGGGGAGGTGTTCCACTATTTAAGTATTTCACACTGATGATTCTGCGGTTCCACTTAATTATAGTCGTCCATTTCTGATACACGAAAATGGACAGCATCGGGTCATCGTCCTAAAGGGACAGTAACCCGAGAGTTGTTCATGATCAAAGCATAATATCTCACTCGATTCTCAAAAGAATCTCATGGAGTTTGTCCGAAAAGCTTCATCGAAGTAAGGGGAGCACATCCATATGGTTATCCATACATGGTGTGATGGTTTTCTTCATAAAGTTACAAATCAAGCACAATTTTAGGGTTTGAGGCGCATACATGGTCTCAAGATGTGTAGCCTCAATTGAGCTTGATAAGAACAATCGCCTGATCCTTGCGAAGCTCCTTCTTAGTCCGATTTTAAAAGAAATTGAGCCGAGGCATGTTCTTAGTGAAATGGTGGTTCGATTTCACCTAGGAATGGGTTAGAGCTTATGGGAAATGTCTATTTTGATTGGGTTCTCCTTTGTGAAGCACAAGGAAACTTTTAGATGGTTTAGGTTGAAGTTTCAGAGAGGATCCTGCAAACCCAAAAATTTGCCCTGATTTTCAAGTCTGAAATTGAGGCTTTCTGATGGATTTCAAGGCTTGAGGCTATGGGGGATTGATTTCTTTATGGATGGGGAAAGTTTTCTTTATTGAGTGCAACACGATTTCAGAGATCTATCTTCTCTTCTCCTCTCCTTGGAAGCTCTCGGGTATGGTTTTAAATAGCCGTTGGAGGCCATGGTCGAGCTCTGGCTTGAATGGAGAAGGTAAGATGTGGCGCAAGGAGGCTCGGAGAAGCTAAATGGATTGAATTTTGGTTCTGGATAATAATTCTACCATTTCCATGGTGCACTCATCATGAGCTCAAGTATGGCAATGAAGGTAGCTTAGGGTAGGGCTTCCTTCTTATTAGAGGGGTGATGAGGTGGATAAAACAACTTGAAAATGAGCTGGCTTGGCTAGTCCACCTAGGTTTGAAGGGATATGATGTCAAATTTAAGTGAAGTGTCATATACTCTCTCCCTCATGATGGCTTTTAGTCTTAATAAAAAATGGTGTCTCCTTAGATTTTAAATAAAGTTAATGGGTCAACCCTATAGTGATGGATGGCTTTGGCTCATGGGTAAACCCATCAAGGATGGGCCTTAAGCTTTGGCTATGATTTTAGGGCTGAAACCTAGGCTTAGTAAGTATTAATTTTATCCTTTTAGTTAATTAATTAATTAATTAATTAAGATGAAAAATTGATCAGAAGACCATGAGTTGACCATGATGGTCTAGGGTTGACCAAATAGTCAAGGTGGTGACCATTGGGTATAGGATTAACCAAATGGTCAATTTGGTGACCATTGGGTCCAGAGTTGACCAAATGGTCAAGGTAGTGACCATTGGGTCCAGGGTTGACCAAATGGTCAATGTAGTGACCATTGGGTCTAAGGTTGACTGAATGGTGGTCTAGGATTGTCCAAATAGTCAATGTGGAAAATAATGGTTCAAAATTGGTTCTACCATTACTGTTTTATTTTGTCTAAAGTGTCACTCATTTTTGAGGTAAAAAGGGGGACACATTAAGGTTTGGTCTAAAGTTTAGGGTTTAGGGATCCCTGATGGGTTTAGGGAGTCAATGTTAGTAGATTTCTTCCCCAACATGGATTTGACGATCATAGTGATCTTAGGACTTGTAGAAGAATCCTAGGGATTCTGAGTTGATTTGGGTAGTTTAGGATATGTCCTGATCATGGATGTCAGTTTAGGATAGATCCTCACAAAAGTCAAGTCAATAATCCCGTTGTCAGTAATGATGACTAACAACAATCTATATTTGCATATGAGGTCCAACCAGATGAACATCCGTACCACCTCAACAGTGAGCTGAGCAAGTGTCTTACATCTATCCATTTGAAAGAATAATTGAATGTTACTATAAAAAACTTGTGCTGGTGCTTAGACAGGGGAAAGGGCTATGATGACCAAATCCCAAGTGGCAAATGACTAAGGACTTGAGATTAGCTGAAGGTTGTGTGTTGGTTGATGGTGTAAGGGGTGCGTATTTTTCAAATTGTTCAAATTTTCAGAAAAATTCTTTGGCATCCTTTAATAGTGTAAGCTAGAAGTAGCCTTGTCATTGTACCCAATAGGCTAAATTATTCCCTCTGCAATGGCTCCCGTATTCTTCAGAGTTCACTTCTATGAGAATGTCTAAGGCTTTGTCTTCCCTTAAGCACCTTGGGTATACCGAGGTATCTGATTGCCTAGTTTTCCTTCTATCATCAGATACAATACAACCTTGATTTTGAATCTTCTTGGATCTACAACCTCCTCCGTTACTTTCCCTGTCTCAAGGTAGAAAATGTAAGGATCCATCCATCTTTTTTTTTCTTTTGACTTTAATAGAAACTTCCATCTTTTCTAGTTCATCGACTGTTGATCGAGTGAGCCTTTGTAGAGTCCCGCCCAAACTAATTCATTTGGAAAAGGTACAAGTGAAATGGTTTTCCTCGCAAACCAAATGCTCTAAACAAATGTTTTTAAACCTTACAATCTCTTTTTGTGTCTTGGTAAGGTACTTGGTCAGTAGATCATCTCGGTTCTCAAAATCCCTGTTGACTTGATTTACGACCAACAAAATTTTCACCAGCAGCTTGACAACACCTTGTATTTTATTTGTGACCTCAAATTCTACCATGATAGACTAGTAGATGTGCTCTCCAGCCGGACTGCTCAATACCAGGCCTAGTGAGGAGGTTTCAAGTTTGAACGCTCTATCAAAGTGCAAGATTTAGGTTTTTTTGTTGGCTAGGTTCCCTTAGTGTGATTCTTCCGCCTCAGAGAAGACCACAAAAAAAAAATTGTGATTTCCTGTACCTTGATGGTCATTTGGGAGACATACTTGATGTCGTATTCATTGAGTTCTATTGTCGACTTCAACAATTGATCGGAATGTTTCAGTTGAGTGAGCATGGATTTTAGTGGATGATCATTGATGACTTGAATTAAGTGCGCCTTGAATTGCAGCTAGAGCCTGTGAGAGGAGATAATCAAAGCAAGTGTTAGTTTTATCATAATGGGGTACATGGTTTCGACACCTCAAAGAATATGATTGGTGTAATAC
The DNA here is from genome assembly GCA_003013225.1 of Phalaenopsis aphrodite. Taxonomy (NCBI): domain Eukaryota; kingdom Viridiplantae; phylum Streptophyta; class Magnoliopsida; order Asparagales; family Orchidaceae; genus Phalaenopsis; species Phalaenopsis aphrodite. The sequence goes on along the minus strand of NEWO01000790.1, from coordinate 129,710 downwards.
GTCAAGAATTGTTTCCCCGCCTCCTTCCTGACTAGTACTGAGCTGATTGCTTCTCGCTCAACGCTGAGGTACAACAACAATTCTTTCATTGGTTTTGGACTTTGTAGCAGCATAAGCGATGCCAGAGCATCCTTTATTCCTTTAAATACTGAATTACAATTGGATGCCCTTTTGAAATATTTTTTTCCTAGAGCCTTGAAGAATGTGAAACACTTTTCACCAGCTTTTAAAATGAAGCGGCTTAGTCCCACTACTTGTGCAGTAGCCCTTTTAGGATTGTTAAAACCTTCTTTGGCTTAGCCTTCAAAGTGTCAATGGTTAATAAAAAATAAAAACAAAATTACCAGTCAATGATCTGAAGGGCATTTCAAAGGGCTCAATGTCTTATTAAACATTTTAAGAATTTCAAAGTTTTCTTTTTGGTCTTCTATATGTTGTTCAATAGAGTTGCTTTTACTAGGACATCATCGACAAACAACTCAATATTTTTTCTTTTCTAATTTAAAAATATTACATCCATGAGAAATTGATAGATTCACTTGACATTTTTTAACCTGAAAGGCATTACATTGAAGAAAAAATGCCTTTTGCAGTTATAAAAACAGTCTTTTTGGTGTCAGCCAGATGCACCCTTAACTGGCGATAACCCAAGAAAAGGTCAAGGAAGATCATCAGAGCAGTCGACCAACCAGTCAACCATTGTGTCAATTCTTGGCAAGGGATATGTATCTTTTGGGTAGGAAACACTGAGTTTAGTAAAGTCGATACACATTCTCCATTTGCCTTAGGCTTCAGAACCATCACCAAGTTCAACAGCTAGGTCAAATATTAAACCTCTTAGATGTAGCCCATCTTCTTCAACTTTTGGACTTCTGCTGCTGTTGATTCAGCCAACACCCTCACGGTCGATCAAAGTTTTTGTAGCACCAATTGAGTGAAAGGGCTGATATTGAACTGGTGGCATGCGAAGTTGACTAGGACTCCATTAATTTTTGTGGCTATCCAAGCGAACATTTCTTGATGCATACGAAGGATTGTTCAAATCAATAGTTCACTATGCCCTACATAAAAGTTCTCACTGATTAGAAAAAACTCACCAGGCTCATCCTTGCTGGTTACAAGCACCAAGAGGACGGTCCTGTTGGTCTCAAAACCTTCTTCCCTCTAGGTTTGAATGTTGAGTGGTTTCTAGTCGACACTGGTGACCACCCAAAGATAACAGCTTCCAGAATGCTTCAAGTTTCCTCAAGTTGTGATTATCTCCCTGTCTTTAGGGAATTTTATTGCCATGTGGTAGGTCAAAGCTACAACTTGGTAGTTATTCAACAATGTTCGACCTAAGATTGCATTGTAGGTAGGCAAGCATTCAACCACCAAAAAGTTCTCTGTGTTGGTAAATTATTTTCTTCATTCTCCCCAAAATACATACAACATGATTGTATTCAGGGCTTCTTTCTCCTTAACTAAGAAGCTAAACAATAGGCCAGCCGGTGCACCAATCAGTAGGTTTTAAGTTCCATCTTATTGAATGATGTTTTGAACAAGATATTGACTGAAATCCCTATGTCAACAAGGATGCTGCCCACCTAGTAGTTGTTTATAATGGTTGTGATGGTGATATCATCATAATGTGAGTTTCCCTTTAATGGAAGATCAACATCTATAAAAGTGATAGGAGGGTGAGTATGAGTGTAAGAGTTGACAGATCACACCTCCCCGAATAGTCGGGATAACCCTCCACCTCTACTGAAGATAGTCAGGATGATCCAAGCTAGGTGGATTTCATTTCTCCAAATGGGTCCATCTGTTGGCTCCTCTGTTGAGGTATTTCCCTATCGCTATGTGTGTGTTCCAACGACAATGATCTCCTTCAACTTTCTGCCTAGATGAGCCCCTCAGACAAATTTTTGCGGTGACGACATTCCTCCATGTCAAGCCCGTTGTACTGATGGTAGGCACAATATTTGTTCGAATTGCACAGTGCTTGTGTGGTCTTCAGCAGAGGGTATTTATTTAAGTAGACCTTATTTTGAATGGTTTGGACTAGTCTGACCATTGACACATTCATGTGTGTTGATCCTTGCATCTCCTGGTTTATGTGTGGTCGTTGAAGTACTGCGACGACTGCTAATTGAAGGGATGTTTTTGTTGACATGAGTTGTTTTGGTTGCTCTTTTGGTTGTCTCAGGAGCCTTGGTGGCCATTCAATCGACGGTAAAGAGCTCAATCTCTCTTTGGCCTTCTGTCGTTATCCCAGTTCTTCAGCTTCTACACTCAGTGGTCGTATGCATTTGGTTTAATTTTATATAACTCATAAGGTCCTCCTTGGCGGCGATGTGGTTATTTGCCTGTTTCAAGACAAAACCTCAGCGAAGGTCCTTGGCTTGAGCAGGTTCTAGTCGTACCAAAATCGCTTGTAGCAGATCCTCTGCTTTAGGGAGGTTTGGGTGATGAGAGGCTCTAAGTTCTTCACCTCCAACATTTACTTTTAGAAACAAGTGATGTATGTTTGCAAGCTTTCATTCTTCCCTTGCCTGATCTGAAGCAAGACATCTGTATCCTTCCTTGGTTTCTGTGTGGTAACAAAGTGTTTCTGGAAGAGCTTCCAAAATTCAAAGAAGGATAGAGTGACTCCATCTGGTGGGCTATTAAATCATCAAGTTATGGCTTCTTTTAGCGTGGTCAAGAACAACCGACACTTCATGGCGTCATCGACCTGTAGGACTTCTACCGTCGACTCAGAAGAAGCGCAGTGATCAGCCGAGTCACCCTTTTCTTTGTAGGAGTCAAAGTGAGGAATTCTAAGCTTTCTCAGGGGTATTATTTGTAGGATCCTTTGAGAGAAGGAGCTACCTATAACCAACCGAGTGAACATTGTCACTCGGTCCATCTGATTTGGGAGCGCCGCCGTAGACGCGTCGCTGTCTGCCGGTTAGGAATCTTCTTGTACTTTGGTTGTTGGTCAGTGGCCATGCCAACCATGGACCGCTGGCAGATTGTCGAGGGGAGTCTTCTAGAGGCGGCTTCACCAAGACACTCCCTCCACGAGCGACGATTGGGTGTTTTGTAAGATTATGACTGCTCGAAGAGCTTTAAACTGGACCATTATTTGTGTTCGTAATGTCTAGACCTCTTCTTGTACGTCTTGGCGCACCATCTCTCTATTGAACTCCATGGGCACTATTTCTCTCCGCTAGGATTCTCCTTTTTAGTTGGATCTGTTTCTTGTCTGGGGCATATCCCACTCACCGCACCACCTTTCAAGATGTTGAATCCTAAGTTGTCTATTGTGAACATGTATCGAGAGTTAAAACTAGGAGAATAAGGAATAGAGAGAAAGAGAATAATTAGGCCAATTCCTGTAGCGAAATTGGGGGAAAAAAGGTCACTTTATTCGTCATTTTACCTTCTCTTTATAGAAATGTATTTTTATAATTATATAAAAGAGGGAACATTTAAGTAAGCCACCCTTAACATGATTGACTATGTTGATTTCATGCCAAATCTGTATTACAAATTGAATTTAAATATGATAGCAACCAGCAGGTCGGCTTGCTTGGGTTTGACCGACTAAGGCGACCGCTCGAATGAAGATTGCACTCGCGAAAGTAAAAACTGGTTTAGCGAATGGTTGCTATCGGACAGCCTCGTAACGAACTTTGAGGTGACCAAAGCTGTAGGCGCGATCTGTTGATTGAGTCTCTCATCAGAGTATGCTAGTTGACCACGACCGGGTGCTCAATTGCTGAATGAACGCTTCAGATTATGTTCTTTTAGTTTGACACCTCGATCACACGACCACTATTCCGGGTCATTAGATTGTTTTGAGATTCATGCCAGCAGTTCTAATGTATACAAAATTCTATGATTTTTTCTTAACAAATATAGGTTCAGGTTAGGCCAGTATTATGTCTTATTATTATTATCGACCAAATTTAATAATTGTGCACGAGCTTGCAAGCTTGTTCTTTTGTCGACAAGGTTCTCTTAATACATATAAAACCAAGCTTGATGAGATATTAAGTCCATTGAACAGTTCTAGCATTCGTTTCCGGCACACATAAAACTACGACTTTAGTCTATTATTATTATTATTATTATTATTATTATTATTATTATTATTTGTTTGTTTGTGAAATTTTAATCTCTTATCGTCATACGTATTTTTCTATTATTGTATTATATATTATTTCTTAATAAAGTAAAATTATCAGTAAATAAAAATATAATTTTAATAAAATTATTTATTATCGTCATCTCCTCATTGCAATGACGCCAGATCACCACCGGCCACCGACCTTCTTCCATCAATCTCAGCCGTTGAATCGCCCACCGCCGCCGCCATCACCAAAGCCCCGAATAAAACAGGCACCAAGCGGGCATGAAGGACTACATGGGACCCACCCGCAGTTTATAAATTGAAAGCTTTACTGCCACGTGTCCGCTTCTAGCCGGTTTCCCGCGGCTCGGCTCCGCAATTCAGTCCGTTTGAAATTGCGGTTCGGAATCTATCCGTCACTGTCGTCCTGCCACGTGTTGGACGATTCGAGTCGAATCAGAAACTTTGGAAGAGTAGTAAATATTTCAGTCAATTTTTCTTCAATATTTTCAATATTTATATTTCATTTTATTTATAATCAAAACGTTAAGATTTCAAATTTATTTGAGGAAAGAAACAATCGTGAAATTATAATAGAAAAAAATATTATTATTAAAAAAATTACAATAATTATTTTAAGTTATTTCAGTTTCAAAAATTCAACTCATAATTAAATCGAAAAAACCAGCTTATTATCATAATTTTTTTTAAAAAAATAATAAAAAAAATTATTTACTTAATAGAAAGTTATCCTATCAAATAAAAATAGGACTTTTGGAGAAGGAAAATTTTTTGATAAATTTGGCATGATTAAACAAGAAAAATAAATTTTTTATCATTTTACCTTCCTAGACCCAAAAAAAAATATTACCACGTAGAGTTATCTACAAAGTCCAATGAAATCACGCCACAGACGAATATATCCGGTAACACAATTAACACAGGTGAATATTTCTCACGTGTTATTCAGGTGTTATTGTATGTTATTTATGTGTTATTTTGTTCTGAGAATATTTCTGGTGTTATAATAACACAATAACACATCAATAATATTTGAATAACACACAATAACACCTGAATAATTCGGGGAGAATATTTCCCTATGTTACCGGGTCAATTTTTTTCTCACATTCACGTGTGTGACATGATTTCATTGGACTTCGGACATAACTCCATATGCGGAGTCCTGTAATATTTTTTTCTAGACCCGGTGATAAAAGCTAATGAAACAGTTGTATCCATAATTGGATATCTGAATACAAACAAATTCGCTTAAAATAAAAGAACAGAACAGCGGATAGTAGTAAGGTCGGCAGACGAAAAGGATGGAAGAGAGAAAAGAGGAGAGAAGCCTGCGGCCATCGCCGCAGCCGCCCCTGCCGCCGCAGCAGCCCCTGCAGCCGCAGCAGCCCCTGCCGCAGCAACCCCCGCCGGTGGCGGTTGCAGAGGGAAAAGAGAGGCCTTTTCGTGGAGTAAGGATGAGGAAGTGGGGGAAGTGGGTAGCAGAAATAAGAGAACCTAACAAGCGATCGAGAATATGGCTCGGATCCTATTCTACTCCCATAGCGGCTGCCAGAGCTTATGATACCGCTGTCTATCTCCTCCGAGGCGGCTCTGCGCGGCTTAACTTTCCCGATGAGCTCGATCCAGAAGAAGCGACCGGCGGACTAACGGCTGAAGTTAACGCCGCTAGTCTATCGTCGGCGACCATAAGGAAGAAAGCGAGCGAGGTGGGGGTAAGAGTAGATGCCCTGCAACAGCAGGGTTTAACGGCGAAGTCTTCGAGGTCGTGTAAGAATCCAGACCTTAACCAGCAGCCGAGCCCCGACAGTTCGGACGACGATTGAAGGACTTATGGAAGATGAAGATGAAGAAGAAAAGAGCGAGCTTGGTTTCTTTTCTCTGTTTAGCTCTCTGTTACACTTTTTGCTTTTTTTCTGTTCTGTTTTTAACAGTTTTGATTTAAAAGTTATGGGGATTGAGGAAGAAGATTAGAGAAGTGGTGCGGTAGAACAAATCAAGGTTTTGCCTTTCTTCATCTTTAAAAGTAGTGATTTTTCTGTTGATAGTTAAGAGGAGGAGAAAAAAGAAATGATTATTTTGCTGTAATGTTTTCAGATGTGATGATATTCAGTATATTGTTTATTGTAAGAAATGTTTGGTTAGGGTAATGTTTGTGGGTTAGGGTTTTGGGTTTGGAGATAACTATGGGAAGGATGTGGCGCTAATTATTTTTAAGTAGTTGGATAATTATATTGTTGCCACGTTATTTGGTTTATTTTATGGGTTGAAAAGGTTGGATAATTGTGTGTTATTGATTAGGTAAAGGGAGGAGATAGACCTTATTTGGCGTCATTGTAGTAATGTTGTTATTTATTATTATTATTATTATTATTATTATTTTGGAATAGTAATGTTGTTATTTATTATTAATATTATTTTTATTTTTATTAATTTGGAAAATATGTGGGTGGCCTTAGTTTTATTTAAAGGAAGTAAAAAAGATTTATGACTCATAGACCCAATAACAACTCAAATAGAGACGTATTATAACACTAAATGAAATAAAATTTTTTATAGAATAACGAATGCTCGCAACAAAAAAAGAAGAGACAAACAAACTACCTGAACATGACCTCCATTGGAAAGCTCAGATAGAGATCGAACGATAACCGGGAGAAAGAATCTGACACTTTCATCTTCATCAAATGAGCGTAAGCAATTCGAGGAAGTAGGAGATCAACTACTCAGAAGTAGCAACAATGCAAACTAATCTTAGTATTCAAAAATATGAATGCATTTTAATAAACTACTAGGAATCATCAAATCTCAAACCAATCTTATCATAAATAAAAAAGTTCAAGAATAAAAGAACTTATTAGAAAAAGAAAAACAAACAAAGCAATAGAATAAGAAAACAAGGAACAAAACTAAATAGTCAAGCCTAAGCAACACTCAGAAGTTGGAGAACAATA
>NEWO01000790.1:95413-121495 GCA_003013225.1 Phalaenopsis aphrodite | reverse complement strand
AACATTTCTTTTAATTTTTCATTTTCTGCTTTTATAAATAACTATCCGATGAATATAGCGATTGATAACCAAAGTAAGATACTTATTTTTAAAAAATCTAGAATTTTTGTCAAATCATATAGAACATGATTTAATTTGCAAACTAAAAAAAGATGAAAACTTTTTTAGATTTTACATCAAAATATTATCGTAATTATAAGGTATTTCAATTATATTAGAGGTAAAAAATTTCTATTAGGAACACATTTTAGCAAGAAGCATAAAATGACATTCGAAAAATAGATGATCATAAGTATCAATGTCATTAAAACATAAAATACAAAGATTATTGACATTAAGCCCTCTTAAAATAAGAATGTTCCAAGTTTTCATACATCCTTTATCAATAACTTTTTATGTATAAAAAGTAAATTTAATATAATAGCTTTTCAGTCAAATAGCTTTAAGCCAACCAATTCTTGGGGAAGTATCATATAAATAAAAAGAAACTAACTTATCATTGTAAATATTAGCATTAATCCAAAAACAGGAAATATCATAAGACCAAACTCCTCATAGAGCCACCTAGCCATCTTTCTCCCAACAACAAAAAAGCTCCCCTTGACTTAGGCAATTGATCCCCGCCATCTTCAAGCCTTCCAATCCACTATGAAACTCTAATTTCACTCCCAAATCCAGAGCAATTTCAGTCCCGACATCAACTCGCCAACCCACTCACATGCTTCACCAAGCCTTAAGACACTATCCCCAATCAAAATTGAGCCTTCTAGCAGCCTCTAGCCCATCCCAACACCAAACTGTGGCACCATTTGGTCTAGCTCATAGATAGAGCAAAATTCATCTCAAATTGAAGAAAGGAGGAGGTTCGTGACATCAAGGCAAAGCTCTCTATCAAGCTCAATCAAGGCCTCACATCTTAGGCCAAGGTATGGATCAAAATCCCTAAATTTTACTCTCAGTTTGGTCTTTTATGAGGAAAACCAACAATGCATGTCCACCTAGCTATATTAATAGCTTTTTCTTGATTAGATGAATGTGTAAGAACAAACCCTATGTGATTTAGTGGAGAATCAAATGACATCTTAGGTTTTGATCATGGACGGTTCTTGGTTCTCTGTCTCGTGGAGATGATGAACCGATGTCGTCCATTTCTACGTATTAGAAATGGACGGCGTGGAATAAGTCGAACCACAAAATAGTGGGAGGGGTGAACACTGAACCAGGAAACAACGTGACACTAACGTGGAAAGCGCATCGAATTGACAGCGGACTCGTGGACTTTCAAAGACACAAAGGTTGACGCGGTCCTGAGCTAGATAAGTAGGAAATTCCAATTTTCCTATTTAGTTAAACCTAGAAAATTACTAAAAAATTTTAAAAATACATAACTTAATGTATACAAATCACAAAAATAAGCTAAAAATACCTCTAGACTCAGTGAAAAGAGGGGAAAATAATGAAAATACAATTAGAAATAACTAAATTTTATTTAAATTTTAATTAATTAAAGACTAAAAAGAGTATTTTTATTATTGAAAATTAAATATAAACCCAAAAATATAAAACTTTTAGAGATTATTCCCTCCACCCTTGGGAACTTCTCTTGATTTTTCAAAGGCCAGGGGTCTTCTCAAACATCAAAATAATTAATTTTCTACCAAATTTATAATTATTTTGAAAAAAATAATTATAAATAATCAAATAATTGAAATTAAAATGGAAATTAACAGAAAAACTTATGGCTGTGAAATTAAATCCTAAAATGATAATTCTCACCTTTAAAAAACCATAAAATAAAAAATAGGAAGCTAGGGCAAAAAAGTTTAAATTAAAATTTTACAATTTGGGTTAAATTATCCCCTAAAAGTTAATTTAACTCTAAATCATCCTTAGGGGCCTATTCTTAAAGGGGTTAGCAACATTGTTATCCCTCTAACCATGAAACCAACCTTAGTGACTAGGGGTTAGCTCAACATGAGCTTGAACTTGTTTTAGGTCTAACTAAATTTAGACCCAACTGATCCTGACTTTCTATATAGATATAAAATGCGATGTATGTGATTATATGTTTAATCTCTTTAATAATGATTCTCAATTTGCAAAAAAACCAAAAACTAGATCCAAAGCAAAAGCTAGGTAAATCTTTCACTGTGAAGCAAACAAGAATACAATTATAATATTTAAATATGGGATACTACGCAAGTATACGTATCGTTATCAAGTAATGTAGAAATTTTTTATTAAGCCCCAAACATCCAACCCACAAGGAAAATAACAATATGTACTTTAAAAATTTAGAAATTTTAGATGACAAAAAATTTACTTAACAAAATATTCTTACTTAAACTTAAGATGCTATAATAGAAATGAAAATTTGATTTTTTTTTGTAATTTTTGGTTTATGAAAATAAAGTAAGCAACTAATTAACTTAACTAACTACTTGCAAGATGAAGACAATATAAATAAATTTTTTTCCTTATCATGAATCAGTAATAAGTATAGAAATTCTGTTGTGAAAGTATGCTAAATGTGTTGTTCCAAATATGAGCAATAATATTATTTACCCTTACTAGGTATGCTATAAAGAACATTGGCTAATCTATAGTTTGAATAGTCTTGAAGACTAGTTAAGTAGGAAAGATAACAACTCTCTTTCTAGAGTTCCCTCTTCTCCCTTCACATGGGGGCTAACATCTCATATCAAAACCTAAAACTATAAATCAAATTAGGGGCTTTAGCGTATCACTCTAAAGTCCTCTAATTCTACACATTTGAAAAATTTATTTCCCTACTTATTTTCACTCAAACCTATGAAGTACATTCTCATTCATGAAATTAATTTGTGATTCTAGCCATTTGTTGATTGAGACAATACCATCTCAGATCTTACATCTTCTCACAAATGGTATTAACATCTTAATTGGACAAATCAAGAAGTAAATGAAGTGTAAAGTTTCAAATCATCACAACTTCTTTCAACATTGAAGTCTAATGCTTCTCACAACATTCTTTAAACACTTAATCACTTATCATTTTAAGGAAAAAGATAAAGAAAACTACTCAGAATCCATGGAGAAAACATAACCACACATGAGTTTAAAAGTAGAAATCATGCACACAAATAAGAGATCTAAATTAAAACTAAGTGTAGTCACAAGGATAAACACTTATCTCAAATCCTCTCCACCAAATGTCTTGAAGTTCTTTTGAATTCTCTTCCTTCACTCACAATACAAACTAACACTCAAAATAAAAAGAAAATGGTCGGCAACAGCGACGGTTACTTGGATGAATGATGACTGTAAAATCTGATGGGTGGATGACCTCTTCTCTTGGATAATCTAAATCTTTTCTTTTAAAAATCCAAGGGGTGCCTTGGTGTCTCTTCAAAAAGGTATCTCTATTCAATGAATCTTCTAGAAGTTGCCTTCTCAAAAGCCAATTGAATGAATTTTCGTGTCCATTGGATATTTCCCACATTTTTACCAAGGGTTGCTTTAAGCACATCATAAAAAATTTGTTCAAATTTAATAAATCATCACGTAACTACTTCTGACACTTAAGCGCGGGGTACTTGGTGCTTAGACGCGGCTCTCTGGCGCATAAGCACGAATCCTGGGAGCTTAGGTGCCTTAGTTCATTTTTGCACTATTCTTCATTTTTGCTCCAAATTTGACCCTTTTTCACTTCTTTTAGCATTTTTCATTCATTTAATTATACATGAAAGGGAAACACATAAATACCTTTCATTAAAGTGTAATATCTCAAAAATAGGTATAAAAGTGTGTATAAAAACATTATATATTTTAAGTGTATCAAAATCCCCCAAACTTAAAATGTTACTTGTCCTCAAGTGACCCTTCAATCTTTAAAAACCAACATAAGTAGATGATGTATATGAATTTTTTTTGGAGTTACCAAAATTTTGATGTGGAAATATAGTTGTCCAATTTAGAAAAAATTATTTGTAACTGAGATCAATTTAGAGTTTAAAAATTTTTAAAGTTAAGAAATATGAAAATATGAGTTTCTATCTAATTCAAAAATATTTTAGATTCTCCAAATATAGAGTTTAGGCATTCTATCATCTCCACTTAAAAACTTTTATTGAGCATAATTTTACTTACTATATTATATCCTTAAACTTAAGAGTTTCTCAAATCTTATACTTTAAAAAGATCATTTGTGGAACCAATTTTTGATTAAGCACTAATCCTCAAGCTTCTCCCTTTTTCAATTTTTTATTTTCTTTTTATTTTTCTTTTCCTTTTCATTTTAATTTTCATTTTCTTTTCTTTTTTATTTTTCTTTTTCCCAGGCAAGGATTACTATATCTAGATAGGCCTTTATAAATTTTGAATTTCACTCTTCCTTTCCTAAAGCAAAGAGTTGATTTTTTTCTTTCACTTAACAACATAATAATATTTTTGAAAATTAATTTAAATAAAATAAATTTATGTTTTGAAAATAAAAGTTTAAATCTTCTAAAATTTTCAAAAATAAAATTTTTCCTACTAAAGATAGTTACACTATATTTAACATTTTCCACACTAAAAATTTTAACTTTAAGTTTTTATTCATTAATATAAATTTTAACTAAATTCTCTTACTCATTTCTATATTCAAAGTTTTACTTCCCTAATATAACTTCATATACATAATCATTTTCTTTAAATCAAAGTCAAATTTATTTGAAGTACATTTGAGAGCAAATAAACTTTTTAAGTTCCTTAGAAAATTTTTCATCCTCCTCCTCCCCCTTGCAACTTAAATATTTTTTAATAGAATAAAACATTTAAGCAACATATATAAATAGGTAGGAATGAAAACTAAAAGTAACATGTTTGCAGGAATTTTCATATCCTAAATATGAAATACAAAAAAATTAAAAAAACAGGAGTAAAAATTAAATTGATTAAATTTTAATTTACTTATCATATAGAGATTCATCAGACTCCTATGCAGTGGAGTATAATATAAAAACAAACAAACACACTAATAAACATATACAATTGCATCATAAGGAAAAATAACTGGTAGTAAATTAAAAATTTTAAACGTGTAGCTTTTAAGTAAAAAGTTAGCTAGATTCTAAACCTTCATATGATTCCAGAATTAAGTTTAGCAGAGACTAAATAAATACATTAAATAACACAATTAACACAATTACTACCACAAACATAATAACTACTCACAAAACACAAATACATCACAGTAGGTGTACTAGATAAAACCTAACAAAAAACTAACAGTTTTAACAATCACAATTAAAAACATAACAAAAAGTACATAATACATGTACCATCCAAAGTTCATAATAACACATAAACTAAAAATTAAAAAAAAATTATAGATCCAAGCTAATCATCCTCATCCTCTGCAATACTATCGTCACTACTCCAAGTAGTTGCAGGCTCGTATGTTGATATCTGAGGTGTTGAGGAATAACATCTTGGTTACCCCTCATGAAGATTTCATAGCTAAGTTGAATTCACCCTCATAATCACTATGTCTCTTCATATACCCATCCATATGCTCTGCAAAATGTTCTAAGTTTGACATCTTTTCATTGGTATAAATAACATTATTCAATATCCTTTCTATTAGCTGTGATTGAGAATCAGATCCAGAAGTCTGACCCCGTGATGTAGAATCATGTGAAGTAGAAGCTCGTGACGTCGAAGCAACAAAACTATTAGAGAATCCACCCCTCCAGCCAAGAATAGAATGATGTGAATAAGATTTCACATTCAGACTGGTAATGGGCTTTAGTGGCTGTAAGATCTCCTTCCAGCTGTCAAATCTAACTCCGGCCTGCTCGCATGAAGAAAAGATCAAGGATTCGAATCCAAAACATACAGTAGTAGCAGCAACGACTGAACTGGTAATAAATCCACGAATCAAAGCTCCAATATCAATAGGCTTGAACTATTGGATGCAATAGTTCAAAGTTGTTGATCTCAAGTCACTTCACTCAAATGATTCGTAGGCTGCAGACGAGTATAAATAAAATAATTTCATGCCTTTGCTGTGACATCGAACTTTGAAGTATAAAAGTTTACTCTTCTTTCATTTGTTATCTTCCATAACCCTCTCCCAGCAGTCAAAGATGAAATAATATCGTCTAACTCCTCCTCAACAGGACTATAGTTCAAATAAAAACACAAAGTACTTGGGGGAAAATGATAAAATTGATTAATTAACTTAGGGGAAAATGACACTATCTTCCCCCTCACCATGACTCATTCTTCATCAGCTTCAGGAAGATTCACATAGAACTCCGGCATAACCGAAATCATTGTGACAGCAGAAAAATAATAAAACCGCTCCCACTGGCGGTGAACAATCAAATCTTCCACCGCTCCTCCCAAACTCTTAAAACACTGCTCAAAAATCAATTTTCTTGATTGTAGTGCATCACTGTATCGATCCTGAGCTCTCGAACTGACAAAATTGTTTGGATCAAATGGAGCCTTCCGCTTACTTCTCTTCATTCTCGATGCCATGCCTAAAAAATGTATAAAATTTAAAAAAAAACAACCACATTGATCCCGATGTGAAATATAGTTGTGTAAAAATTATATAGTTGACTCCGCTATGCAACGGTGCTAAAAGCTTGATGCAATATTTATGAATTAGAAATTTAAGCAATTAATATTTTAATTCTATGCAAGTATACATATCGTTATCAAGTAATAAATGACTTTCTATTTAATCTCCAAATATCAATCCCACGGGAAAGGTTTAAATTTGAAATGATAAATTTACTAGGAAATTCACAGAAAGTCAAAATGAAATTTCTATCACTAATTTTGAATGTTGAGATATTATCAGAACTAAATTATTTAACTAATAACAAAATTGAAATACAGAGTTTAAACAATAACTACTAAACTATTAAACTGTGTTTATGTGATGAAGATTTCTTATGTGAAAAAACATCTTTCCCACTACAATAAGATTTTGGTAAAATGAGATGAGATAAATGGTTCAAATATGTATTGTGCCAAATATGAGTAGTTTTAATTCTCTACCCTGATACAATGTTATAGAAAATCATTGGCTAATCTCAGGTTTAGTCCCTAAATCTGTGGGTAGGCTAGGAGGATATTGGCTCCCACTTCCCTTCGCCTGAAGGCTAACTCTCGCTTCAGTTATTAAACACTAAGACCGAATTGGAGATTTTAGTCTGTCACCCTAAAATCTCAAATTCTACACCCAATAATATATATTTCCCAATTTATTTGCACTTAATTCCATGAATAAAATTCTCCTTCATGGAATCAAATTTGATCCTCACTCTTTTATAGAACTCATACTTCATTTCTCGGATCATATGTTTCATAACATATTTTAACAATTCAATTGGCAATATAAAAAATGTAAACTAAGTTTGGAGTTGAAAAATCATCACAATTTATTTTATATTGTAATATTGACAATCCATATTATCTCTTCTTTTCACTATATATCAGAGTAGGGAGAAAGATAAAGTAAACTACTCAAACTTAATGAGAAAGATACAACAAAACACAAATTTCATATATAAAAGAAATTTCATACAACACTAATAAACAAACAACACTTATCTGAAATAATTCTCAAAGCAAATCCCTTGTAGCATCTTCTAGGAAATGTAGGAAGAAGAAATCTCTCACTTTTCTCCTTCTCCAACATTCTTAGAGAAGAGTTCATACTTAATCTCACCACAAAACTCTAATTTATAAGAACAATGGATTCTAAATGGTTGTGGAATGAAAAATTGAGGAATGTGTGATGCGTAGAACGTTCAATTGGGGCGATGAGATGTCAAGAAGAGTCACTTTTCTGATCAATTTTGGCCCCAAATAAAGCCTAGGTCAGTTTTCCAATAGGTGCCTCTAGAAACTCTTCAAAAAGCGTCCAAATTTGTTGAATCTTCTAAAAATAGGGGTTGAGCATTAGCGCCGTCGGCATGCACTTTCGACGCTAGTGTTTCACAATTTAATTTGATTCTCACTGTCAAACTTAGTCGCCGGCACTGCTTCTAGCGTCGTCGGCGCTGAATAAATTTCAACTTCTTCATTTTTGCTCAAAATTTCATCATTTTTGCTTTCTTTTGTTTCAAATCCTAAAATTCAACAACCTTCAAGAAAACATAAAAATACCTTCTATTAAAGTGCAATATCACAAAAAATAAGTATAAACTATGGGTATAAAATTGCATATATTTTTGGTGTATCAAAATCTCCTAAACTTACATGTTACTTGTCCTCAAGTAACTTCTCTACTATATAAAAATATGACTTAAAGTAAAGAATTTAACTTCTAGATTTTCATATCTTAGTCTACTAAATACAACAGCATAACTTAAGAAAAATTCAAAATAATTCCAGTTAATACTAAAGGTATAAGAATATTTAGTAATCAAGTCCAAGATTTTTTATTCTCTATTCTTTTCAAGAAGAATTGAAAATTGTCATATTGAAGTCACTTAAAGTATTCATATAAAAAAGAACTTCATAAAAATTTACTAGTAAATAAACTAATACTTAAATAAAAGTTTAGAAAACTTAGCAAGTCTTCTTTTTTAAATTGATTCAAGTGAAGACAATTTTTAATTAGGCATCTCCTCAAGCTTCTCCCCACATCTTTTCTTTTCTTTTTTTTTCTTTTCTTTTATTTTCTTTTCATGTGAAGATTACTATATCTGGATATCTTTTAATGATTTTGAGTTTCACTATCCCCTTCTTAAAGTAAAAAAACTTGTCACATTTGTTCACTAAACAAATTTATATTAGCTTAACGATTTCATAAAGTTTAATTATTTTCTTTTTACATGAATCTTTAAGATTTTTACTTAAAATAGGAAAAACAAAGTCTTTTTCTTTTATACCAAATATCTTAATCTCTAAAATTAACTTTTATTATTGAAAATTTTTACTTAAGTTTACTATATATTTAGAAACATAAGTATAGTCATCTAAAGTTAACCTCTAATAACAAAGGTCATGTTAAATTTTAAATTTTTTGAAAATATAGCTAAGTGAGGACAAATAAAATTAAGTTTCTTTCTTTAAAAAGGAATTTTTCTTTCCCCCCGCCAAACTTAAATTTTTAAAAGAATTAATATGAAGAACTGAATAAGAAAAGGTGAAAGAAAACATTAAATACATAAAGAAAAGACATACTTGTTGAAGGTTCTGAATTTGAAACTTTAATTCTTAAAAACTGTAGATGCTAATATAAAAAGCTAAAAGACAACTCCTTGATTCGATGTAAATTGACATAGAATTCCTTCACTACTGGTACAACAACTGCAACGATAGTGTAGCACAGAACTTCCCATCGCCTTTGTACAATGATTTTATCAATCAAAGAATTTGGATTAATTAATCCGTGATTGACAAAACCTCTCTCTTTGATAAGCCACTTCTTTATAATAACTTTGTCGAATAATCTTTGCCCGTCAAAACTGATAAACTTTCTTCTATTGAAAACTCCATACCTAGAAGTATTTCTGGAATTGCAGGCCATGAAATTCAAAAATAGGAAGTTTATGGTCATCCAAGGCAATTTTTAGGACTTTAAAAACACCTCTCAGTGGTTATTACGGGGCAAAATCCTGCCAAAGTCCGCCAAAATCTGACAAAACTGAAACTGCTATCGGCGTCGTCGGCTCTCCTGATGGCGCTGCCCGCGCTTTGGTCTATATTGCATTTTTCCATGTTTTTGATCTATTCGATTCCAAATTTTCCTCTAATACCAAACTTTGTCTTAATTTATAATATATAAAATTGTGTGGAATTATTATCTACTAATATATAAACACTTATCAAACAAAATAAGAATTCATAGATATTTATATTTATATATGGGTCGCCTCCCATAAAGCGCTTGGTTTAACATCGTTAGCCCGACATACCATTTGATTAGTTGAGTTGAATTAACATTTAAATTTCTTTAAATTATGGTATTTGCCTTTCGTAATTTTTTTTCAATCGATGCCCATTAACTTTTAATATATTTCCGGTGTTAGTATTTTTAATAACATCAGTTCCATAATGATAGACTTTAATCACCTTAAATGGTCATAACCATCTGGAATTCAATTTTCCTGGAAATAATCTTAATCTAATATTATATAATAAAAATTCTTGTCCGAGTTCAAACTTCTTTTGAATAATCTTTCCATCATGCCATATTTTCATTTTCTCGTTATAAATTTTTGCATCATCATATGCTTCATTTCTAATCTCCTCAAGTTCATCGAGTTGCATTAATATTTTCTCACCAACATCCCTTAAATTAAAATTAAAATCCTTGATAGCCTAAAATGTTTTATGCTTCAATTCTACTTGTAAATGATATGTTTTTTTCAAAAATAAGTCTATATGGGGACATTCCTATGAGAGTCTTATAAGCAGTTATGTATGCCCATAATATAGTATCTAATCTAGCAGACCAATCCAATTTATAAGGATTAACAACTTTTTCTAACATTTGTTTAATTTCACAATGTGATATCTCTACTAGACCACTAGTCTGATGATGATAAGAAGTAGAGATATCAATTTTTTGCTCCTCTTATTCCTAAAATGAGATCCTCAATCTATAATAATTACTCTCGACATTCCATATCTTGTAAAAATATTTTTAATTAAAAATTTAGAAACACTCCTAGCATCACATATAGGTACAACAATAGCTTCAATACATTTGAATATATAATCAACAACAAGTAATTTTTATTAATTTTCAAATGAAGGCATAAATGATCCCATAAAACTTATTCCCCTCACATCAAAAATTTCAACTTCTAATGTGTAATTTAGAGGCATTTAATTTCTTTTAGAAATATTTCCTACTCGTTGGCATCGATAGCATGTTTTAATATATTCATTAACATCTCTAAAAGGTTTAAGCCAATAAAATCCAACTTGCAAAATCTTATATGCAATTCTATTCATTCTAAAATGTCATCCAAATTCAGAATCATGACATCTTTTAATTATCTGTTGAGTTTTCTCATAAGGCACACACCTAATAATTAGATCTTTACATTGTTTATATAGATATGGGTCATTCCAAAAATAGAATTTTGAATCATATATAAATTTCTTTAATAGTGTATTTTTGATATTAGGTCATAAAATATCACTTACAATATAATTTACTGTATCGGCATACCACGATACATTCATTTGATCAATACTATATAATTGTTCATCAGAGAAATTTTCTAAAAATTCATTTGTAAAATTAGTTAATATTTCTCTTTCTAGTCTAGACAAATGATCAGCTATTTGATTATCATTTTCCTTTTTATCAACTACGGGAAAATCAAAGTCTTGCAATAGAAGTATCCATCTAGTTAATCTTGGTTTAGCATCCTTCTTTTGCATCAAGTATTTAATAACATAGTGATCTGTATGAACTAACATTTAGTTTCAATTAAGTAAGGTCTAAATTTATCGAAAGATTACAAAAGTTAGAATAAGGATTGTTATTTTGATTATTTATAGCATTTAAAGTTTCATAAGATGATTGAGTATCAATGATCTGTCCTAGTGAATTTCTCTTTAATACTGAGGGTATTTGAGAATAGTTCAGTGCTATTTGATCAATCATTTTCAAAATAGCAGCAATTTGAGATGTTAAAATACACATTACATCATAATCATGAATACAAGCTACTCTCTTAGGATTTAATCTTTCAGAGGGCCATTGAAAATTGTTAGTAGTCATTTCTTCAATTAAAGAATTCACTTCATCAAAAGGTTTTGACATTAGTGATCCACCCACAACAACATCTATAATAGATCTAAGTGATCTTACTAATCCATTATAAAATGTTTAAATTATTAACCAATCTGGTAGAGCATGGTGTGGACATTTTCTAAGAAGATCTTTAAATCTTTTTCAAGCTTCATAAATCGATTCCCCTTCAAACAGACAAAAAGATGTAATATCATTTATAAGCTTAGCAGTTTTCGAGGGTAGAAAACATTCAACTAAGAATTTTTGTGATAGTTTTCCCCAAGTTCTGATAAATCTAGATGTTAATGAATTTAACCAAGCCTTGGCTTTATCTCTTAATGAAAAAGGAAAAAGTCTAAGCTTAACAACATCATTAGACACTCCTTCATATTTAAAAGTAGCATAAATTTCAAGAAAACTAGCAAGATTTGAGTTTGGATCTTCAGTAGATGTTCCTCCAAACTGATTATTTTGTACCATTTGGATAATAACCAGTTTAAGCTCAAATGAATTGACAACAACGTTGGGATTTTGAATAGTGAAGTGAAGTTCATCTGCTGTTGAATTAACATAATCTTTTAAAGGTCTTTGTCTATTTTCGTTTATTTGATTATTTAAGTTATTAGCCATTTCATTTAAGTTTTTCATTTTTTAATTATTTTTAAATTTTTCTAGTAGTACGTTCTAATTCTGAATCGTAAGATACTAAACCTTCAGATCCAATATTTCACATAAACAAATATAATAAGCAAAGAAAAATTTCTTAAAAAATGATTTTTAAATAATAAATTATTTTCTTTTTGGATTTTTGAATTTTTTTTAATTTTTTATATATAATTATCTCTATATTTCCTAATTTACCAAATCTATTTAATTTCTCGTTACCTTCCCCGATAATAGCGCCAATAACTTGATCCCGATGTGAAATATACTTGTGTGAAAATTATATAGGTTACTCTGCTATGCAACAGTGCCAAAAGCTTGATGTAATATTTTATAAATTATAAATTTAATCAATTCATGTTGGGATTTTATGCAAGTATACGTATCGTTATCAAGTAATAAAGGTTTTCTATTTAAGCCCCAAATATCGATCCCATGAGGAAGATTTAAATTTGAAGTGATAAATTTACTAGGAAATTTATAGAAAGTCAAAACAAAATTACTGTCACTAATTTCAAATGTTAAGATATTATCAGAACTAAATTATTTAACTAATAGCAAAAATGAAATATAGAGTTTAAATAGTAACTACTAAACTATTAAACTATGTTTATGTGATGAATATTTTTTATGTGAAAAAGCATCTTTTCCACTACAATGAGATTTTGGTAAAACGAGATGAGATAAATGGTTCAAATATGTATTATGCCAAATATGAGCAGTTTTAATTCTCTACCATGATACAGTGTCATAGAAAATCTTTGGATAATCCCAGGTTTAGTCCCTAAATCTGTTGGATACTGGCTCCCACTCCAGAGCTCCCACTTCCCTTCACCTGAAGGATAACTCTCACTTTAGTTATTAAACACTAAGACAAAATTGGGGATTTTATTCTGTCACCCTAAAGATTCTCCAATTCTACACCCAACAAAATATATTTCCCTTTTTATTTGCGCTTAATTCCATGAATGAAATTCTCCTTCATGGAATCAAATATGATCCTCACTCTGTTGTAGAACTCATACTTCATTTCCTGGATCATATGTTTCACACCATATTTTAATAATTCAATTGATCAGATTGAAAAATAAATTAAGTTCAGAGTTGAAAAATCATCATAATTTATTTTATATTTTAATATTGGCACATCCATATTATCTCTTCATCTCACTATATCTCAGAGTAGGGAGAAAGATAAAATAAACTACTCAGACTTCATGAGAAAGATACAACAAAATACAAATTTCATATATAAAATAAAATTCATACAACACTAATAACAAACTACAGTTATCTGAAACTCTTTCATAAAGCAAATCCCTAGTAGCCTCTTCTAGGAAATGTAGGAAGAAGAAATCTCTCACTTTTCTTCTTCTCCAACACTCTTAGAGAAGAGTTCACACTTAATCTCACCACAAAACTCTAAATTATAAGAACAATGGACACTAAATGGTTGTGGAATGAAAAATGAAAGAATGTGTGATGCGTGGAAGGTTGAATTGGGGCGATGAGATGTCAGGAAGAGTTACTTTTTTTTTTATCAATTTTGGCCCCAAATAAAGCTTAGAGTCGGTTCTCCAATAGCTGCCTCCAAAAACTCTTCAAAAAGCATCCAAATTTATCGAATCTTTTAGAAACAAGGGTTGAATCGACATTGGCACCATCAGCGTTAGTGTTCCACAATTTAATTTGCTACTCTCTACCAAACAGCGCCGTCGCCGCTGAACAAATTTCAACTTCTTCATTTTTGCTCCAAATTTGATCATTTTTGCTTCCTTTTTGCTTCAAGTCCTAAAATTAAACAACCTGCAAGAAAACATAAAAATACCTTCCATTAAAGTGTAATATCACAAAAAATGAGTATAAAATATGGGTCTAAGAATGCATATATTTTTGGTGTATCACACATTCAACTCTAAATCACTGAACTAAACTCCTAAAAGCTTAAACTAAAAGATCTGTCTTTTCCATAGATTTTTCTCAAAATTTCACCATGAATAGTGTTTTTGGATAGCTCATAAATGTTCTCAAAATACATGGTGAAAATAAAAAATTTTTGCATAGAAGTGAAGCTCTTACCTCAAGGATATCAAATATAGCAATTTTTGCCTCAAATCACCAAGAAATTTTCAAATATGATAAGCCCTAACTTAGAAATCGCGAATGACCTGAGGAAGAAGATGAAGTGAGGAGCAAAAATGGTGTTTTCAGACCAATTTTTCACATAAAACTGTTCACAAACCGGTGCTTAAGCGCGAATGGTTCAGCGTTTAGATGCCTGTCTCTCGGTTTAGGCAGCGCTTAAGCATTGGTGTTGACGCTTAGGCGCCAGTGCACAAATTTTAATTTTTTTGATTTAAGTGAAATTCACTCCTAGCCTAAGTCACAAATCCTATATGGTTCCCTCTTAACTCTCCTCTTACTCAAAATTCACCAATCTTAACTAATTCTATTCAACACAAAATGAAATGAAATTTCACACAAACAAACACTTATATTCATTCACGAATGATTACAAATGTTTTCAAATACATAAATTCTTAATCTTAATAGTCTTGGATGAGAAAATTCCTAATGCAAACACAAAACAATTTTAACATTAAAAACATATTAAACACACTTAGCATAAAACAAAAACTAATCACACTTAACACAAAACAAAAAACTTAATTCCACTCTCCATTTGGTGGAACGAATCTTGGCCTCTCATTAGTCTCTTCTTCAACATTTTGAATGTATGTTTAAAAGAGCTGACGATGATTAATAACTCTGGTTGAATCTTCTTCCATCCACTTGTTCTTCAGATACATAGCCTTGTCGCTTCTTCTATAAAACGGGTATGACTAAACTACATCTTAAGTTGTCATCCCATATGATCCAGATGTGTGTTAACTCCCATGACATTTGCTTCGTTATCCCTTCGATACTAACAGCTAAGAAACGGTTATACAACTCTTGCACACTCTGACTAACAAACTATTTTCTCATTACTTCCTTAGTCTTCTTCAAATCACTCTCCTAAGATGACATTTTTCCAAACTCTTATCTTCTCTCTTAGAATTTTAGGGCTAAATGAAGGTTTGGTGAGATCACTACTCATGCCCTTCTATTTATGGACTCTAAACTCTTTCTAAAACTCCTTGACACGTCCTAGAACTTTCTCCCACGTCAAAGCCAACCAAATCTTGGTTAAAACTTCTCAAAACTGAAATTCACACATGTTTTTTTAACTGTCATGCTTAAGCGCCGGAGATTGGCGCTTAAGCGCATGTGCTCAATTTAGCACAGGTCAACTTAACGTCTAAATACTCGTTCCAACATGTCTAAGTCATCTTTAAAGGTCTTAAAATAATCAATAACTTATTATATAATAAACAATACTACCATAATTTTTTAAATCACACACAACAACATAACAATAAAAACAAACACACAGATAACTATGGGGTGTCTCCCATAAAGCGCTTGGTTTAACGTCGTCAGCCCAACGTAACTAATGTTTATTTTGGTTGATCCAACATCAGAAAATCATTTAATTTAAGTTGGTCACCAAAAAAATAGGCTTTCAGACTGTGACCATTTACTTTGAATATTTTATTAGTTTTAGGATCTTTGATATCCATAGCTTTATAGGGATAAACTTTCATCACAACGAATGGACCCATCCATCTGGACATAAGTTTACCTAGAAATAATCTTGATCTTGCATTGTAAAGTAAATCTTATTGCCTTAGTTGAAAATTTTTAATAAGAATCCTTCGATCATGCCACATCTTCATATTTTCTTTGTAAATCTTAACACTTTCATAAGTTCATTCCTTATCTCTTCAAGCTCATTCAATTACAACAACCTTTTCTCATTAGCATCTTTTAAATTTTAATTAAATTCTTTAATTGCCCACTATGCTTTATGTTTAAGTTCAACCGGTAAGTGACAAGCTTTCCCAAATATTAGCCTATATGGGGAAATTCTGATAAGAGTTATGTATACAGTCCTATAAGCCCATAAAACATAATCAAGTTTGTCTGACCAATCCATTTCGGTTGGATACATAGATTTTTATAATATTCTTTTAATTTCATGATTGGATAATTCAGCCAACCACTTGTCTGAGGATGAAAAGCAGTAGCAATTCTATAGTTTATATGATATTTCCTTAATAACTTCTCCATTATTGCATTTTTGAAATGACTTCACCCGTCAGTTATGATTACTCTCGACATCCCAAATCTACAAAATATATTTATTCTTAAGAACTCTGCAACACTTTGAGCATCACATCAAGGTAAAGCAATAGCTTCTATCCATTTGGATACATAATCTACTGCTAACAGTATATATAAATTTCTGAAAGATGGTATAAATGGTCCCATGAAATCTAACCCCCAAACATCAAATATCTCAACTTCTAAAACATAATTGAGGGGCATCTCATTCCTCCTAGAATATTGCCTACTCATTGAAATTGATCACAAGTTTTGATATAAGCGTTAATATCTCTAAAGATTGTAGGCCAATAAAATTCAGATTGTAAAATTTGTTATGCTGTTTTATCAATATCAAAATGTCCCCAAAATCAGAATCATAAAATTTTTGGATAATTTCGTAAGTTTCTTCTAAAGGCACACATCTTCAAATAATTAGATCATTTCTTTGTTTATATAAAAAGGGTCATCCTAAAAATAAGTCTTAGTTTCAGATAAGAATTTCCTCTTATATTGGTATGTCATTCTATAGGGTATAATATCGCTAACAATAAAATTCACGATGTCGACATACCATGGAACACGACACCCATTAACATTGAACAATTCTTCATCTGGAAAATGTTCATTAACCTCTTTTTCAAAATTGAGTGGTTTTTCTAATTAAAGTCTAAATAAATGATTAGCAATTAGATTCTCAACTTCCTTCCTATCTACTATTTTAGAGTCAAATTCTTGCGAAAGAAGAACCCATCTTATCATTCTTGGTTTTGCATCCTTTGTTTTCATTAAATACTTAATTGTAAAATGATATGTATGCACAATACATTTATTTCCAATTAAGTATGATCTTAATTTATCAAAAGCATATACTATTGTTATTAACTCTTTCTCAGTTGTGGTATAATTAATTTGAGCTTCATTAAGAGTTCTACTAGCATAGTAGATAACTTTGAAAGTCTTATCACGCTTTTGTCCCAAAACAACTCCAATAAAATAATCACTAGCATCGCACATTAATTCAAAAGGGTTTTCCCAATCTGGCGAAATAATAATAGGTGCAGTGACTAATTTTTCTTTTAATAATTCAAAAACTTTTAGGCATTCTTTATCAAAATTAAATGTTACATCTTTTTCAAGTAAATGACATAGAAGCTTAGTAATTTTTGAAAAGTCTTTAATATATCGCTTGTAGAATCCAGCATGTCCTAAGAAACTCCTAATTTCCTTCACACTTGTTAGGTCAGGTAAATTAGCGATCACTTGAATTTTTGTAGGGTCTACTTCCATACTATTTTATTAAATTTGATGTCCCAAAACTATTCCTCTTGCTACCATAAATTGACATTTCTTCCAATTAAAGACTAAATTTATTTCTTCACAACCCTTAAGAACATTTGATAAATGTTCTAAACATGATTCAAATGAAGTTCCAAACACTGAAAAATCATCCATAAAAACTTCAATCCCTTTTTCAATTAAATCACAAAAAAGTAGCCATCATACATCTTTGAAATGTAGTAGGTGCATTACATAAACCAAAGGACAATCTTCTAAAAGTAAATGTACCATAAGGACTGGTAAAAGTTACTTTCTCTTGATCCTTAGAAGCTATTTATATTTGGTGATAATCAGTATATCCATATAGAAAATAAAAGTATTTATGCCCAGCTAGTCTTTCCAGCATTTGATCTAGAAAGAGAATGATCTTTCCTAGTGGCGAGATTTAATTTTCTATAATCAATGCATATTCTTCATCATGTAACTTGTCTTGTTAGTGTTAACTCATTATGTTCATTCAAAGTCACAATCACTCCTCCTTTCTTAAGAATACAATGAATGAGACTAACCCATGCACTATCTGAAATAGGGTAGATAATTCCAACATCTAACAACTTTAGAATTTATTTCTTAACAACTTCTTTCATAATATGATTCAATCTCCTATGAGGATCAACCCTGGCTTTACAGTTCCCTTCCATATGAATTCCATGCATACAAATTGAAGGACTAATTCCTTTTATATCAGCAATTGTCCATCCAAAGGATTCCTTATAACTCTTTGAAGTTTTCATCAAACTCTCTTTTTCTTTTGTAGTTAATTTTAAGGAAATTATAACAAGTGATGTAGAGGAATCACCTAAAAAACCATACTTCAAAGGTTCAGGAAGCAACTTCAACTCAAGCTCAGGATGATTTTCAATTGATGGACAAAAAGATGTATCTTCTTATGTCATGTCCAAAACTTCAAACATTTCTTGAACATAATTTGAAATTTTCTTATATAAATCTTCTTATTGATCTAATTCCTCTTCTTGTTCGTGTCCCAACACTTTCATTTCAGATTTCTCTTCATAAGTTGCTTTGAAATGACATTCACTTAAGTATCTTATCACATCCATCCTATAGAATTCATCATATTTACCTTTTGCAGGGTATTTCATTGATTTAGAAATATTAAATGTAACTGTTTGATGATTGACGCACATAGTTAATTCTTCTTTTTGCACATCATCATTTCTCTTCCTGTGGCTAGGAAAGGTCTCCCCAAAATGATAGGTTTCTCCTTATCTTCCTCCATATCTAGTACAATGAAATCAACGGGAAAGATAAATTTATCCACTTTCACTAGAACATCTTCTATAACTCCTTTAGGATATGTTATTGAATGATCTACTAACTACAGAGTTACTGTAGTAGGGGATATTTTTCCTAATCATAATCTTTTAAATATTGATAATGATATAAGGTTAATGCTTGCTTCTAAATCACATAAAGTTTTTCCATAAAATTTGTCTCCTATAGCTCATGGAATTGTAAAGCTACCAAGATCTTTAAGCTTTTAAGAAAGTTTTTTCTGAATATATAACACTGCACTCCCCACTAAGTGCAACAGTCTCATTGTCTTCAAAATTTCTTTTCCTATTAAGAATATCCTTCATAAACTTTACATAGTTTGACATTTATTCTAGAGCTTCAGCAAATGAAGTATTAATTATAAGCTTCTTAAAAATTTCCAAAAAATTTAAAAATTGCTTATCCAATTTTTTTTGTCGGAGCCTCTGAGGAAATGGAGGTGGTGATTTTTTCAAATCAAATTTAAGTGGAGAAATAGATCTCTCTAAACCTTTTGAAGCATCCTCTTTCGGTCCTTCAATCTCTTCTCTCTCTACTTCAGTTTCTTTTTGAGCTCTACCTTCCAATTCTCTTCCGCTTCTGAGTTGAACGGCTTTTACATTCTTATTATTCTAGCCTTTTGGATTTACTTCTGTATTACTAAGAAGTGTTCCTTGGGATCTGTTACTTAATGAATTTTCTATTTGTCCCAATTGATTGTCAATATTTCTAATTATAGCTCCTTGACTTTGTAATTGATTTCCCATTTCTAACACCACTTCTTTTATAAACAACTTCTTCTCCTTAAATTGTGGATTAATGTTACAACTTGGAGGATACATAGGTCTATAATTACTATTCTCATGGTTGTTTCAATTTCCCAATTAATTTACTTGATTGTTCCCCCATTGCCGATTACTACCACTCGAATTATTGTTCCAGTTAAAGTTGAATGGTTCTTCCAACCTGAGTTATAATTGTTTAAATATGGGTTATTCTCATTCAAATTCTCTAATGTATCTTGAGAATATACCATTTGGCCTAATGAATTCTCTTCAATCATGGAAATTGGTTGAGAAATATTCATTCAAAATTGCAGCAACTTGATTTGCTAACATGGCAAAAGCATCAGTTTCATTAATATTGGCTACTTTCTTAAGATTTAACCCTTTAAAAGGCCATTAAATAGTATTGGTAGTCATTTCTTCAATGAAGGCATAAGTGTCATGAAATGGTTTTGACATCAATGAACTAGCAGCAGTGGCATCGATAATAGATCTAAGAAATCTAGCTAATCCATTGCAAAAAATTATAATTAATAACCAATCTGGTATAGCATGGTGTGAATAATTTCTTAAGAGTTCTTTAAATTGTTCTCATGCTTCATAAATATATCCCCTTTCAAACTGATAAATAGATGTAATATCAATTCAAAGCTTTGCAGTTTTTTATGGTAGAAAATATTTAGCAAGAAATTTCTGCGCTGAATCACTCCAAGTTCTGATAGATCGAGGTGATAATGAATGTAACCATATCTTAGCTTTATCCCTTAGTGAAAAAGGAAATAATCTAAGTCTTATATCATCATCTGATACACCATCAAATTTAAATGTATCACATAGTTCTAAAAAATGGACAAGATGTAAATTTAGATCTTCAGTTGGTGCTCCTCCAAACTGATTATTTGATACAATTTTGATAATAACAGGTTTAAGTTCAAATGAATTAACAACTATCATAAGTTTTTGAATACTACAATGAAGTTCATCTACCGTATAGTTTGCATAATCTCTTAAAGGTCTAAATTTCTTAACATTTTGATTATTTTGATTTGTCATTTCTCGATATTTTTCAATAATTTTTAATTTTTAATTTTTCTAATAGTTTTTTTTTTAATTTAGAATTGTAAGGTACAAGTCCTGTGGAACCTGAACTATGCATACATTACTATAAAACATATAAAATAAAATAAAATAAAATAAAATAAAAACACACAAACAAGAACTTAATATAAAAACAACACTACAATATTCCTATAATGTGACCTCATTTTTTGTTGAGGTCTAGCTTTTTCCTCATTAGTAGTCTAGGTTCTAGCTATAGGACTTTCTTGTTGACTATTCCTAGAGGACTAGAAAAGGAACCTTTACCATTAAAAATTTTAAACCCTTCTTTACTCAACTTGAAGTTCCACATATTGATCATAACCTCTAGCACTTAGTAGGTGGGGTCAGTATGGAGGAACTCAAGAAGAGTCCCTCATAGGATGGTCAGACCTTAGGACTAACCCTGGGTGAGCTAGTTTTGGTGGGGCTAACTTGCACAAACTACACTCTCTCACATACCCCAAACCCTGGGATCCCTTAAGTTGGTCTCTTGACTCCTTTTGGAAAGCTCATATGAATGAACCTATACCCCTAATCTTTGGCTAAGAGGGTTAGAACCAGGATATTGAGCATCCAAAATGAGTTCTTACATGGCTCCTATTGGTTTGGCTTGACTTCATGGCTTGTCGGGCCATTTTAGCCCAAAACTACCAAAATACCCCCTACAAGTCTAATTTTTGCCAAAAATCTTAAAATTACCCAAAACACCCAAATTTGTCCAAAATTATCTCAAACCATTTCCAACTACCTAAATTCACCACAATTACCCAATTTTCAGAATCCCCCAAAAATTGCCAAAATTACCAAAATGCCCCTCATGAGCTAAAAATTTCAAAAATTACAAAATCACTCCAAATATTCCCAATTTCAATTTTTGATCATCAATTTGACCCAATTTGACCAAAAGCCTTAATTTGCCCTTAAAGGCCCAAATGTCCCCAAATTAACCCCAATTTTGGCCCACCCCAATCTCGCCCAATTTCAATTCCAAATTAAAATTCAGCATCCCCAATCTTAATCTAAACAAAATTCAAGCCCAATTTGATCCAATTGCAAACCCAATTTTACCCAAATCGAGAAGCTCCAATTTTGACCATATGTCTAAATTCCCCAAATTAACATCCCAATTCAATTCAAAATTACTTGAAATTCTTTCAAAGACTTCATGAAATATTCCTACACCAAACTCAACATTCAATTAGCCCAAATTTTAGTCCAAAATCAATTTCAATTTTAAAAGCCCAAGCCCACCACATTTAATTCCAAAAGCTTAAATCCAAAGCCCACATGATAGTTTTATTTCTCCTCATCATTCATTCAATTAAAATCATACCTAAATATTTAAATTCATGATAAAGTTTTTCCAAATGAAGCCTCATGACAAACTTCACAAAAAATACCAAATAAATCCAAAATCTCTTCTCATGAAAATTAGTCAAGCCACATGCAAGCCATGAAGCCACTCCCAAGCCATAAAAAAGCCATGAGAGCCTTGCCACATCACCAAACTATTAATGGCAAGAGGCCAAGCCACTTTCAAGCCTCCTTAAAAAGGTTTTAACCCTTTTCATGAAACACTTAAACCCATGATGGGGAACTCTCCACACCACTTTAGCTGAGTCACCTGATTCTCCTCAGCGCCTAAACCTTCATTGAGGGGTGAACCCAACCCCAAACCATGATTTGACCCAAATTGACCCAAAATAGCCATTTCCCCATACTATTTCTATTCAATTCCTTTACACATGACCAACCCAATTAACTTTACCAAACCCAAGCCCTGACCTCCCTAGACTGGATGATGACCTGAGCCTGGCCGGCCGACAAGCTAGGCTGTCGGAAAAGCCATGGCTAAATGCTCCCCCATGACTAAAACTCAAAATTAAACCCATCCAAGCTTTCTCATCCCAATTAGATTTTTGCACCTTGCTGGCATCCACATATGCAAACTAAAGCACCCACCAATTGCCCCTAGTGGCCTCTCCTTCCCTCTTTATTTAAACTCACCCTCCATGGAAAAAAGGAGAGAGCTTGACATTCATTGGGGAGACTCTGCCAAATTGCTTCCAGGGCTCCTTCAAGACCTCTTGAGTTCAACCCAACCATCCTTAGCCACTCAAGTTTACTGCTCAAGCTCAATTTTGAAGCTCAAATTCAAGCCCGAAACAGGACACCCCCCAAAACTCCACCAAATTCATATTAATTGCACCCACACTATCACCACATTGAGAGAAGAAGTTCCCCCACAAAAGCCCCATCATTAGAGCACCCTAAGATGGACTTTGATCAACACCCTAAATCATCCTTGGTCGAATTTGGGTCTACGCATATAACCATTGCTTGAGGCTTCATGTTGGAGCGCTTTGGACTCAAGGCAAGCTTTTGGAAGCACCCAATCGAGGCCACACTTCTTGAGCAAAGGTATTCAACCATAACCCTAAAGTAAGCTTCATTTAACTCTTCATGCTTATAGATTTGATTTAAGGGTATATTAACTGTATGATTATGTTCTCCTAGTCAAGACGAGTCTATAGAAACAAATCACACTTAATTTGGTTAAGTATAGAGAGAGATATTAAGCCTAAAAATTCGACGGTTCTCAGGCTAGCGCTTTGGGGAGGATGACAGAGTGTTGTTGGATCGAGCGTGTATTGGATGGATAGATGAGATTGCGCCGTACAAAGGAATGGAATGTGAACCGCGGGCCGAGTCAATGTTGAGGCGGGTGGCGGTGCCGAACCGGAAGATGCCGCTTGGAAAGTGCAGATCTGCCTAGATTGAGGTGGCGCCGCGTCACTTAAGTAAAAAAATAGGATTTAATTGGATTATTTAAATAGTCAGAACTTCAAAAATCCATATCTTCGTGTGGAAAAATTAATAAAATAAAACTAAAAATACCCCCTTGCTTAGTGAACAGAGGATAACAATGTGGAAATATTTTCATGTCCATTTAATACATATATAATTTATAATTAATTAAATAGTATTTTTCTTATTTTGACTTGCCATTTGCATAGACATTTCTCCATGACATGAGACCATGGGGCTTTTGACGTCTCTGTTGTTAGGAATCTCCTCTGATTTTTCAAAGGTCATGGGGCATCTCTAACTAGAGATATCTAATTTTCAAGTTAATGGTCCCTATTTTGGTATAAAAATTATAATAATTAAAAACTCATCAAAAAATACAAAACTTATTTTGGTAGGTTCACTGTGGTTAGAGGACCCTAGGAAAAATATAAACTTGATTTAACTCATTAAAAACAACCCTAATTGTCACCAACCCTAAAAAATAAAATAAAATTAATTTGGAGAAATTATAAATGTAAAGAACATAAAAAATTATTTCACACTGTAATTTAATGTTAGAGGAGCTCCCCATAAAAATTTAAAGAAAATTGGAGTTAATTTGACCTCTCAAATGGATTAATTAAGTGAAATCAAATTTTTGGCATTAAAATAATTATAATAATTAAAATACAAGTAAAAAAATTACTAAATTAATTTTGGGAGCTCCTTATGACCAGAGGAACTTAAGAGAAAAAATGGAATTAAAATAAATATATCATTTTTGAGCTATTTTTGGGTATTTAAATAATTAAATATTAATTAAAAATCACAAAAACTGCAACATTGTAAAAAAACACTAAAATATCACATTTGAATTTTTTATCACCTAGAACCAATTAAAATATTTTTCCTAATTGTCCAAGTCAAGATATTAATTTTAGAGGCTTAAAAAATGAATTTTCTCTAATTTCTCACAAAAATAATTCCAATAATTAAAATATAAATAAAAAAATGAAATTTGTTTCTTTGAGTCCCTGGACTCAGAGAGATTTAATAAAAATATTGAACTTAATTTCCACTTAAATATTATGTTATATTTAATTAATACTCAAAACAAACAAATAATTCTAATAATTAAATTAGATCTCTAAAAATCATGAAAATTGATCCAAGTGGTCCTCCGACTTAGGTGAATCTCCAATAATTTTACTTTATATAGAAGTTTTATTTTGATTAAGTTATTAAATTTTCATTGAAAACTCCTATTTTTGCATTAAAAATAATTATAAAATTAAATAAATTCAGAAAAATCATATTTTCTTCTATGATGTTTTAATTAACCCATGAGGAGGTAATATAAAATTTTCAAGTCATTTGAGTCTAATTTAGTGAATTATAGGGTGTTAAGGCCTTCGGGGCAAAAGGGTAATTTTGGAATTTAAGACTTAATTAATATTCATGCTTGATCAAAGGGCTAAATGAGCAATAAACGATCTTAAATAACATATCTTGATTATTGGGATATGAAAGGAATAAATGGTAGTAATCAAACTCACTTTGGTCTTATAAAGGATAAATTTGTAAATTTATTAAAATTAATGAAATCTAGAAGAACATTTAGATAAGGAGATATTAAGGTAAGGGTTTGATTTGGAAGACCATAACTCGCCGATTTTAAACCCCCAATTAATGGTTTTGAGATAATTTATAATTCATGATAAGGACTAAGAATATAAATATTAAAAAAAAAAATATGTTCCCCATTAAATCTTAAAGGGCTTAATAGTGAACTAGGTTTAATAAAAATTTTGTCTAATGAGGTTTTGGAAATAATTTATAATTAATTCAAAACCTTCCAAAACACTACAAGCTCATTCTTTAGAAATCAAATTAATTAAAATCCTTAATTAAGTCAAGTTGCCCCAAAGGGCCTTTACCCATATATTTCATAAGTGAGATACCAAGTGATAATTACCCCATTTAAGGGATAATCAGAGCATCAAAATTCACTAAGAATAAGGGTGTTAACTAGGTGAACTATATAACAAACATAATAAGATCAAAACAAACTCAAGATAATTTCAGGAACTATGAAATATCCAAAACTTCGTCATGATCCTTTAGAGATTTTGAAGGATACCTAGACTTATTATGATTTGATTAATGAAATCATTGTCAAAA
>NEWO01000790.1:66607-95183 GCA_003013225.1 Phalaenopsis aphrodite | reverse complement strand
ATATATATATATATATATATATATATATATATATATATATATATATATATATATATATATATATATATATATATATGCCTTGCAAAGATACTAAAGTTTCAGGTGGAGGAACAAAGACTCAATATGTATGCTTTTACAGTTTACAATACATTCTTTTCCTATATTTTCCTTACTGCGCCTTTTATTTATAAACTTGCATGCTAAAATAATAATGTCATCTTGTATGTCAAAACTAAAACCTTTAGGATAGTCATAAAACTGAAAGTGAAACCATAACTAAAATCAATCAAGATAAAATTCACCCTCACAATATTCAAAATATAAGATAACTCAAAATTTAATCACAAACATTACAAAATAACAATTTCAATTAAATTAAAACAACTCTATCGGATGATCGGAAATCCCTCGGATGAGGTAACCTACGGTTGCTAACGAGATTTCCCACAGTCTAAATGAAAGTACAAAATTCATTAAATTGAGTTTAGTAAATTCATTCAGACTAAGTGAATCTGAAAGAAAATAGTAGTGTCGAAACGAGGGAACCACATGATCCTAACCTATGTCGCTCTAACCAACTTTAATATGCCCAATAATATTTAAAGAACCATAACAATAGGGACATTTAATTTGAGATCATGACCTAACACACTAGAAAACATGACTTCTAAAACATTATCTTTTTCTCATCTCTTCAATTGACATTTCTAAAACTAAAACCTACTACTTCATTGAGGAGCTAGGAGCTTTCCTGTGGGCAGCATTCTACAACAATGATCTACAACAACAAGAGGATTTACAACAACATATCTTCTCGTTAGAATTAAAAAACAATTCATAGGACTTCAAGGTTGTTTGCTTATGCAAACATAAATCCTCAATTTATCTTTAGGCCATTGTATAACTCTGCTATACAATTTAAGCCCTAACCTGCTTTAGGATTTTGAGATTGTCATCTGTTACGACCTAAATCCTCATATCTTCCAGGCTATTTGTGTGATTATTTTACATGAATGTAAGCCCTAATTAATAAAATTGGCAGGATAAAATATTCATAAATTATAATCTCCAAAATGAAAGCCGAACATAATAGAGTTTGGGAAGTCATTGAGGTTCTCCTCATAATCTATGACATCCCCTAGTTCTTCCTCCTTTGGATTCCAAAAATAATAATAATAATAAAATGTTATAAATTTGAGTCATTCCCCTTTCACACCTCTTTGTCTGATCTCATTGAAAAGTCATATTCCTTTGAACTCCTTGAAGATAATATCCTCTGATTTTTATAGAGAGTTTTCTTAGGTGACTTCGATTGTCTAGGATGTAATTAATTATAGGGGCTTGCCCTTATAGGAAGCATTTCCAAACCTAGCTTAATATAAACCCTATTTAATCCTTCATATTAAATAGGGGAACTTGTCGGCTTATAATAAAAATGGTTTCACAGACTTAACGGATGTCATACAATCTTTAATTTATTTGATCGAGCCTTACAAGTAAGTGATCTGTTTATTCTTCAGGATGAATGCATTACTTGTGGTATTATGCTCATTTATTTAAACTACTGGGATATGAGATCAGTCTGGTCTTGTATTTTCCAAAACCCAAAATAATATTTTTCAAAATGATATGTATTAAAATGGGTGTTAGGATATCCATCATAGCAGCCGAAAACATCACAACTCCTCAACTTTTTAGTGCCAACATATAATAAATCTTAAAGTTTAAATAAGACTTTATAAAAATTAAAATTTTGCTTTCTAAAAATTTCTATTGAAAATTTTGTAAATTTCTGTAATGATTCCTAGCAACGATGCAAAAAACTTGATCCCGAAATTATATATATATGTAAAATGCAATGTATGTGATTATGTGTTTAATCTCCTTAATAGTGATTCATAATTTGCAACAAAGCCAAAAACTTAATCCAAAGCAAAAGCAAGGTAAATATTTCACTGTGAAGCAAACAAGATTACAACTATAATATTTAAATATGGGATACTACTCAAGTATACGCATCGTTATTAAGTAATATAAGACTTTTTGATTAAGCCCCGAATATTGAACCCACAGGGAAAATAACAATATGCACTTTAGAAATTTAGAAATTTTAGATGAAAAAAATCTACTTAACAAAATATTCTTACTTAAAATTAAGATGTTATAATAGGAATGAAAATTCAATTCTTTTTGTAATTTTTGGTTTATGAAAATAAAGTAAGTGACTAATTAACTTAACTAACTACTTGCAAGATAAAAGTTATATAAATAAAATATCTTTTTCCTTATCATGAATCAGTAATAAATATAGAAATTCTGTTGTGAAAGTATGCTAAATGTGTTGTGTCAAATATGAGCAATTATATTTTTTATCATTACTAGAGATGTTATAAAGAACATTGGCTGATTTATACTTTGAATGGTCTTGAAGACCGGTTCGATAGGGAAGATAGCAGCTCTCACTATAGAGTTCCATCTTCTCTTTCTACCTGGGGGCTAACATCTCGTATCAAAACCTAAAACAATAAATCAAATTGGGGGCTTTAACCTATCACTCTAAAGTCCTCTAATTCTACACCCTGAAAAGTTTATTTCCTTATTTATACTCAACACCATGAACTACATTCTCATTCATGAAATCAATATGTGATTTTAAAAATTTGTTGACTGAGACAATACCATTTTGAATCTTACATGTTCTCGCAACAGGTATTAATATCTTAATTGACCAAATAAAGAAGTAAATTAAGTGTAAGGTTTCAAATCATCACAACTTCTTCCAACATTGAAGTCTAATGCTTCACACAACATCCTTTAAACACTTAATCACTTATCATCTTAAGGAAAAAGATAAAGAAAACTACTCAGAATCCATGGAGAAAGCCCAACCACACATGAGTTTCAAAGTAGAAATCATGAACACAAACAAGAAATCTAGAATAAAACCAAGTGTAGTCACAAGAATAAACACTTATCTCAAATCCTCTCCACGAAATTTCTTGAAGTTCCTTTGAATTCTCTTCCTTCACTCATAATACAAACTAACACTCAAAATAAAAAGAAAATGGTCGGCGGTGGTAGCAATGGATTATGGTTACTTGGAAGAATGATGGTTGTGAAATCTAATGGGTGGCTGGCCTCTTCTCTTGGATAACCTAAGTCTTTTCTTATAAAAATCCATGGGGTGCCTTGGTGTCTCTTTAAAAAGATGTCTTCATTCAATGAATCTTCTAGATATTGCCTCCTTAAAATCCAATTGAATGAATTTTCGTGTCTATGGGATATTTCCCACATTTTTATCAAGGGTTGCTTCAAACACCACTTCAAAAATTCATTCAAATTTAATAAATCATCCCATAACTACTTCTGACGCTTAAGTGTGGGGTACCTAGTTCTTAGGCACGACTCTCGGCGCATATGCGTGAATCTTGGGCACTTAGGCGCCTCAGTTCATTTTTGCACCTTTCTTCATGTTGGCTCCAAATTTGACCCTTTTTCACTCCTTTTAGCATTTCATCCATTTAATTGTGTCTGAAAGAAAAACACATAAATACCTTTCATTAAAGCGCAATATCTCAAAAATAAGTATAAAAATGTGTATAAAAATACTATATATTTTACGTGTATCACCAACCCATGTAGACTCACAACTGGACCCAATCCAGTTGAGGTCAAGCCTAGGCCCCAATCAATTTTGACTTAGCTCATGTTTAAATTGGGGTTGCTCTATGTCAAACCAAAATTAGACCTAAACCAAGCCCAAACCCTTTAAGTCTAACCCACATTAGACTTAACCATAGCTCAAGCCCTTTTAGGTCTAACCCAAATTAGACCTAAAATCAACCTAAACCCTACCAGGTCTAACCAAAGTTAGACATAGTTTAACATAAACTATCCTAAGTTTAATCCAACCTAGACTTAGTCCAGTCCAAACCCAACTAGGTTTAACCTAACTTAGATCTAGTTCAGCTCAAACCCACTAGGTCTGACTTAACTTAGATCCAATCCAATCCAAGCCTTTATTAGGTCTAACCTAACATAGACATAGTTTAACCTAAATTTTTTTAGGTCTAACCCAAATTAGACCTAATCCTAACTTGCATTTTATTAAGTTTAATTCAAATTAGACTTAATTCCAACCTAAGCATCTTTAGGTCTAAACCATCCAACCTAAACCATTTTAGGTCTAAACCATATTAGACCTTTCTCAACTGAAATCCTCTTAATTTTAGCCTAAACTAGACTAGCACAACTCAAACCTTTATTGATCTTACTTCACTTAGACCTAGTCCAATCCAAACCCTATTAGTTCTAACCTAACTTAGACCTAATTTAACATAAATTCTTTTAGGTCGAACTCAGACTAGACTAAATCCTAATATAAATTGTTCCAGGTCTAACCAAAATTAGACCAATTTATGACATGAACCATTTTTAGGTGTAGCCCAAATAAGACTTAGCTCAACCTAAAATCTCCTAAGTTTAGCCTAACTTAGACTTAGCACAACTCAAACCCAACTAAGTCTAACCTAACATAAACTTAGTTCAACTCAAGCCACCCTTGGTCTAACCAACTTATACCTAGTCCAGTTTAGACAACCTCTTGGTCTAGCCCAAATTAGACCAATTCAACTGAATCACCGGGTCAACTTAACTTAACTAGGCTTAACCCAATTCAACTGAATCACTGGGTCAACTTGAACTAACTCGGGTTAACCCAATCTAACTAAATCTCTAGATCAACCAACCTATTTCAGGTTAACCCAATTCAACTGAATCACTTGGTCAACCCAACCTATTTCAACTGAATCACCGGGTCAACTCGACCTAAATCTCGTTAACCTAAATCAACTGAATCTTTGGGTCAACCTGTCCTAACTTGGGTTAACCCAAATCAACTGAATCTCAGGGCCAACTTGACCTAACTCGGGTTAACTCAAATCAATTGGTTCAACGGGTTGACCCAGCCTAAATCCGGTTAGCCCAAATCAATGGAATCTCCAGGTCAATCTGAACTAACTTGGGTTAATCCAATTCAACTGAATCTCAGAGTTAACTACACCTAACTTGAGTTAACCCTATTCAACCTAACTCAAATTAACCCATTAAACTGAATAGTCGAGTTAGCCCAACCTAACTCATGTTAACCCAGTTCAATTGTCAATGGGTCAACCTAACCTAACTCGATTAACCCTATTCAACTGAATCATCAGTTCAACTAGACCAAACTTGAGTTAACCCAAATCAACTGAATCTCCCGGTCCACCTGTCCTAACTCCGGTTAATTCAAATCAACAGAATGTCTGGGTCAACCCGACCAAACTCAGGTTGACCCAATTGAATTGATTCACAGGGTCAACTTAACCTAACTCGTGTTAGCCCAAGTCAACAAAATATTTGTGTCAATGTGACCTAACTCTAATTAACATAAATCAACTAAATCTCCAGGTCGGCTTGACCTAAATCTGTTTAACCCAAATCAACTGATTCACTGTGTCAACCTAACCTTACTTTGGTTAACTTAATTCAACTGAATCATTGGGTCAACCTAAACTTATTCGGGTTAACTTAATTTAAATGAATCATTGGATCAACCTAACCTAACTTGTTAACCTAAATGAACTGAACCTTTAGGTTAACCTAAAAGAATTGAACCTTCGGGTCAACCTGACCTAACTTGGGTGAACCCAATTCAACTAAAACCTAGGTCAACTTGACCTAACTCGGGTTAACTAGAATTAGCTTGAATATGTCGAGTCAATCCGGCTTAACTCAGGCCAACCCGATATAAAGCTCAACATTAAACTTAACTTAGGTTCAATTTGAACCGAGTTTAACTGATTTAAGTCTAACTCAACTTAGGCCTAATTCAATTAAAAGTTAAATCAAACCGTAATTGTCATAGACTTCATCTAAGTCTAACTTAAGTTAGATCTGACACTACTCAGGAGGATTAACTTGAGTCAACCCAGCTTACCTCGGGTAACTTAAAGTTAACTCAACTCGATTTGGATTGACTTAGTCCAACCCCAAGTTATTCCTAATTCATTATGCTTGGTTTAACCTCCTGTCA
The DNA here is from genome assembly GCA_003013225.1 of Phalaenopsis aphrodite. Lineage (NCBI taxonomy): Eukaryota > Viridiplantae > Streptophyta > Magnoliopsida > Asparagales > Orchidaceae > Phalaenopsis > Phalaenopsis aphrodite. The sequence goes on along the minus strand of NEWO01000790.1, from coordinate 89,110 downwards.
AACTAAGCTAGCCTTGGTCAATCCTTTTAAACTGTGCTTGAGTTAAACTAGTTTGAAGTTGACTCATGGTGAACTTGTGCTAACTCAGATTAGCTAGGAATTCACTCCAGATCAATTTAACCTAAATCAACCTAATTTGAACTCAACTCAGATCTAGGTCACTTGAAGTTAAGGAGTGTTTGACTTCTCATTCAAGAAAAAAGCACACTTAGCCTCATACAGGGACAATTTGGGCCAATGGACGAACAAATATAAAAGTCACGACATAAACTGCACCCTAAAAGACACTAAAACTTAAAAGTTATCCATAAAATTTAACCTGGTTTGAGAAGGTATTTTGGAGGAGGCAACCCATGATTGCTAACAAAATATCTTCCAGTCACTTGTTACTAATTAAATTGCAAACCCTAATGACCCCATGATGACGGAACAGCTGGGTCATTCCAAACATAAAAAATAAAAAAAGAAATATGACAAAAAATCTAATCAACTAATAAAACTTAAGAAACGTAAAATTTTCAACTCCTAAAATCTGAAAAAGATATTAAAACTTAAATAAAACCTTAATGAAAAAATATCACCGAGCACAACTTGAACCCCGCTAAATGGGTCTACGTGGATCTCCTAGGCGACGCAACCCATTGTTGCTAATAAGAATCTTCCCGTCATAGTTGATTTAACCACCTCTCAAACAACCGTGAGAGGATGAAAAGCCATGATCATCTTGACCAGATTGTCTTACATAAAAATAACAACCAACCAATGAAATTAACTTATTTTTTGCTAATTTTTTTTGCAGTGCTGCTGAAGAAAAAAATGGATGTCACTCTAACTTTGCTTTGCATGTTATTAGGGTGTGCTAACTCTATTTAGCAGGGATAAACATTAAAGAAAACTCAGACCAAAGGATGAGCCTCATCTAAACCATTGACAACAACATAAAATCATAGCATAGTTTGGGATCTTGATAGGACTCTTTTAAGCCTTCAAACATCTGTTACCTTCAGAATAGGACTTTGAAACTCCTTCCTTGATAACAACGACATTCAATTCTTCTAATTTCTTAAGCAACCTCTAGTTGCTTGAGATGTAATTAACCATAGGTGTTTGCCCTTGTAGGAAGAATTGAACCCTATAACAGGTATAACAATTTGAATCTCTAGTTTTTGGGTTTGTCTTTGTAAGGTCTTCTGTGCAAGTTTGTCTCCACAGTATTCAGAGCTGATCTTACCTCAGATAAATACTTCAGAGCTCTCTAAGTGAAGCCCACCTCACGAAAGCTTTTGCCCACGTGTTTCTTTTATTTGTTTCCATTATTTTATGCCTTAGCCCTCAAATCTCTTCTCTCTTTAGATCATCCATGTTATCAGAGAGAGAGGTTATATGATGGTAAACAAACTAACGAGTCCACAATAATAACTACAACAATAACAATGAGGTGCAGCGGTCGACCACCGCACGTAAATTTCAATTTTTACATAAAGGGGTTGTTTGGCAAAATAGAGGAAAGGATTTACATGAAAAAAAAATTTTGGGTAGGATTTAGTGTAAATTTTGCTTGAAAGATGCTACCAAATAGCCCCAAACTTTTAGAATTCTTTTATGCTTCTTTTTAAAATTCTAACATGTAGTGCCTAGAACATTGAGGATCTAACCACCTTCTTATAAAATTTTCCCATAAATCTAAGCAATATTTTTTATCACACAATAGGTCGGATGTAGTCCACTCCAACAAACCAACTTGAAATCAACTAATCACATCCCCATCCATATCACCATCACTTTAAACAAGAGTCCCGAGATATCTAAACGTTCACACCTTTTAATGATTTGATGTATTCCACTTAAGCTAATACTACTAAAATTACATTTATTGTATTCCATTCTAGATCTACATAAATGAAAGCCTTTAGACTCCAATGTTAACCTCCATAAATTAAGGGGGTGTTTGGTATAATCTTTTTAACATGATTTAAGTTAGATTTAATTAAAATCTAGCCAAACACATAAAATATGTTAGATAAATCTGTCGTTAAGTTAAATCCAATTTTGTTTGTTCTGTTTATTAAATATGGATTGACTATATCAAATTTTTTGTTGGATTTAACAAATTTAACGTAGGAAAAATATTTTAAATAGATTTAAGTCAAACATCTCAAATAGATCTAACTGGATTTAATCTTAAATGAACCAAACACTTTAAATAGATTATGTCGAACACCTTAATTTATCCAACAAGATTTAACTCCACTAAATCTTGTAAATAGTGCTTCCTACAGGATTTGGTAAATCCCAAATTTAAATAAAAACAAAGCAAAAATAAGATTTAAGAACTTGTGGGATTTACAAAGGCATTTTTTTGTTTGGTAGTATTTAGCTTAAATCCTACATAAATCTTGTAACAAGCAACCACTATTGTACTCTTTCTCTAGTGTCATCCAGAAGAAGCATATCAATGAAGAAAAGCATGTACCATGGTACATCTCAAGTAAATGTTCCGTAAGGGCATCCATAACAAAAGCAAAAGGATGGTCTGCCATAGTTGTGAGCGTTGGAGTGGTAGAGTTGCAGGAGTTGGAGTCACCGAAGCTACGGTCGATGAGGCATTGGAGTAACCATGAGAGGAGAGGGGAGGATTAGGTCACGAGAGAGAGACCGAGATTAGGGCAAGACTGAAGGCATTGAGATTTTGACAGTATAAGGGATTATTTTTGACAGCGTAAAAAACTTAAAATCCGTTGATTTTTAACATTAATAATGACGACACCTATCCTCACTTATTAAAAAATCTCATCAGTTAACACACCGCCAATTGACAAATTCATCAATAACTGACGACATAAGGTCATCAGTTTTTATTTGCTTATAACCGAAAGTATAATGTGTAGGTAATAATAAAAACCGTCTGAAAAAAAAATTATTGTTCATAAGCGACGGTATGTCTTATTTTTATGCCGTCAGAAATTACTCATCACATAAACCATCATAAAATCATCAAAAAATAGGACATTTTACCGACATAAGTTTAGGCCATCAATTATGTCGTCAGTTTTAGCGTTTTTTCTTATAGTGTTATATTTTTGGGTTTTCATGCATGAAAAATAGTCCTACATAAAATAATTTTCAATGAATCATTTCTTTCAAAATGGACTATACAAGTGTGTTCTTATCATCAAAGTTTTTCAAATTTATCCCTTTGTGCTCCAATCACACTCCATTTGGGTCTGTTAAGCCTAGGGCTGTCAAAACGGCTAGTTGTTTGCGAACAGCTCATGTTCAACTCGTTAAGAAGCTTGTGTTCGGTTTGTTCGCTAAGTTAACAAGCCGAACACGAACAACATGAACAATTATTGGTTTGTTCGTGTTCGGCTTGTTTTGGCTCGAAATACTTCTAGTCAATTATATTAATATCTTTGATGAGTAGTATTTTTTAAAAAATTAATTGACTACAAGGCTACAAAGATTTATAATCAATTAAAAGTATGAATGAACAAAATAGAATAAAAATTATTAAATTAGATTCAAATGATGTTTTAAATCTTGCCCCAATCCTTAACACCTAATGGCTACGTGATTAGGGTTGTTAAAATGACTCTTTATTTGTGAACGGCTTCTGTTCAGCTCGCTAAGCACAGGAGTCGAACACGAACACACTTTTTGAGCTCAAAATATAAACAAGCCGACACGAGCTGAGCCTGGGCTCGTTCGTGTTCGGCTCGTTTACACCGCTAGTTAAGCCTATAATAATTTTGTTAACAAAAAGAGTAATCCTCATAGTTAACTCAAAATAAACTCAAATCAAAACTAAACTTCTATTAAGAAAATATGATCTAAAAATACCCAATTCAATCCATAACCCACTCAAAATTCATCAAAATTTTATATCTCCTAGGGTGGATCCCACGCTTTGACTTGACATATCTTGAGATGAAGCCCATTTTTACAAAAAACCAATTGCACCTCTAAATTCATTGTATTTTTATCTAAAAATGAGCAAAGGTCAAAATTTTGGCTATAGCCACCAATGACCACCTTGCCTCTTCAAATTGAAATATCTTAAGTTATATGTCAATTTTTTCAAAACCAATTGCACCACTAGACTTCCTGCATTTTTCTACTTCAAATGAGGTATACTTTACCACATAGTTACCTTTTTGAATTTGAATTTCCCTTTCTCCAAAATTCAAAATTTCTTCTCTTTCCTCTTAGATTGTCCCTCCAAATTATTCCCAATATAAACCCCCTCTCATCCAAACAAGCCCTCATATTCCCTCTCCCATTCTCTCTTACCAAAAATCCCTCTCCCACTTTTCCACTCCAAACTAAGCCCCCTCCTCCCTCTTCTCATAGTCTCTTCTCTCCATAACCAAGCCTCTCTCCCTTTCCTTTCCCTCACACTTTTAAACCAAAATTGAGAGCATCTTCAAAAAGTCAAGGACAAGTCTTTCAAAGCCAATAAATACTTTAACCCAAAAGAAACACTATAAAAATTCTAATCTCATATTGTTTCTTTTTTTTTGCTTCATTTAGATTGTGGAACTAAGGTAGTTTTCCCTTTCCCTCTACTTTCTCACCATGGGCGACCATAATTACCATTCCCTCTCTTTTATTACCATGGTCTTCTTGACACTTGACACTAAAATATGAATCAAATCAATTCATTTAATTTAAATAGAATAAATTCAAGTTTTAAATTATATAAAAAAATATTTTTCATTAGCTATAGACATTTATATACTAGTCATACTTAGGCAACTTAAATTTTGTTACCAAGTCATAACATCTGCTTTCTCTCTAATAAATAACAACTTATTATATCCTATATTTCATAAAATTGAACTTGCATGAATTTGAGAAGTTATATAGATTTAGCTGGCAATTATTTCCAAGTTGGATTATAAGTCCAGTAGAGTCTGGCTTGTCTTAGTACTTCACGCAGTTGAACTATAATTCCCTATTTACTTACATTATTAGTAGAATAGGTTTGGGTTTCTATTTGATAATTAGACCTCACCATTTTCTTAGATTTTTCTTCTTATCATGACATAAGTTTTAACTTCTTTGGATTTCTCTTGATTTGACATCGTTGGGATATAAGCTAAATTTTTCATAAAATATCAAATCAAACAAATAATCTTTTTTAATTTCAAAATTTATAAAATTCAATCAGAGGATAGTAAAATTATCTTTGAACTTCTAATTATTTTGACACTTTCTACTTTTTCTCTTTTAGATTCTGATGAAAAATACTTCACATTAATCTTTTCCATTTGAAAATTTTAAATATGTACCGACCATGAAAATTAAATTTTAAAAAAATTTAAGACTTGGTTGTAGCCTTAATTGATTGTTTTCATAGGAGAATTATCTCTTAGAATGTAATTAACTATAAGATTTTGCCTTGTAGAGGTTTATAACTCAGATTAATCTAAACTTTATTTATTCTTCATGTTATGTAGGGTAAAGAGTTCTTGGTATAAATTTAAACTCATCAAATATTAAATAAAGTTCTTTATTTCAATGATCAAATCCATCATAAAGTATTATTTCTATCTTTTGAGATGGTATATTTCTTTGATGTTGTGTTTGATTGCCTAAATAAATAAACTTATTTAAAATATTTTTTATGGACACATAATAAAACCATCACGTTTTAAACTCAATCTCTTTCAGAATAATGTATGAATCACTTACGAAGGTCCATTTTATTAATATTATTTCCATATAAGTTTTAAAATGAGTTTATGTCATTTGGAATGTAAAATTGATATTAGGGTTTATTGAGTCATGATTGGTGTTAGTCCATTAAGTTGTCAAAGCAGTGTAGCCATGAATGACACTATTGGTCGTCCCAAGTAGCAATACATCCAATAAAATGAGGACATCTACCTAAATTTTAAGAATCATACTAATCTCATGCAGTATAATAATCCTCTTAATTATGATAAAATACTAAAGTTATTATTCATTAGTTAAATTATTAGTTAGTTTAGGTGCACAACATTTTCCTACCACATAAGGAGGTAATATTGGGGGAAACATCAATAGGAGCATGACTTTAAGCTACATCTTCATCTCTAGAACACCTTCAGTATCATTTTTTAGGTTACCTGACAGCCTTTAAAGTCATTAAACACACTTGAATAAATAAATAAAATTAGAAAAATAAAAAGTATAAGGGTAATGTATTTTACATTTTAATGTAATTACAAAATATCTAAGTTTAGGAGTTATAAGGCCACGCCCTTATTGACCAACAGTTTTATACAAAGCACAAAATTAATCGCTATGCCCTTTAATCACATTAGTGTGATAATAATAAAATTTCATTTATGATTTATGATTTATAATATATACTTTAATGGATTAAGATCAAATATATCACATTAGTGAATACATTGGAGGCCATTTATTATGTTTAGGTACAATATAAAATTACATTTTATAAGTTAGTTTATAGTGATTTAAATTGTAAAACCCCATAACATACTTTTGGTATTTGAGCTGCCTCAAACCTAAAGGAAATTTTACATTTCATAATCTAATTATTCGTATTGACTTCTTGATGCTTGCAAGTAATAGCAATGCGTTGGCCATAAAATATTTTTTATTGTCTTTGGACTAACACTTCATGTTTATTTTAAATGAAGTATAAATCTTTTCTTGATGGAGCACAATGGAAAAGGAAATAAATAAATCAAATATAATAGACATGATGCCCTCGTTTGATAGACACAAATAACGGATAAATAGATAATTATTAGCATCAATCTTACAATAGTAAACAAGATTTCTTTATACTCACCCAATAAAATAGTTATATTCATGCTTAAAATAAGTTATCATAATTTGTAACTCACTAGAGTAGGTTTAGTGTGTAGAAAATCTATTGAAATTAATTTCTTCGTTTAATTGTATCCTGTAAATTAATTTGTTCATGACATGACATATAACCTCCATAAATACATTGATTGAACTGTAAGATTCATCCAAATTGTCAAATACAGTTTTATTTTCTTTCATCTTATAGTCTAACAATCATAAAGAATACCTTTATTCAATTACAATAATAATTTCTCTTGATTTTAAATCAATTTATTATCAAATTATGAACATTATAAAATAGCTAATATTTTCAAAATTACACTATCAAAGCCCAACAATTATAAAAAAAAAAATTTGTTCATGGATTGGGCTTACACATACTAGATAGTCTATAAGCCTTTGCCAAATATTTGCAAAAAACTTGCATGTAAATGCCACATAAAAAAGGTTGGAGAGAAGATCATTTTATACACACATTATAGTAAACTTATTTTTATTAAAGAAAACATGGAACTCAACATTATTTATAGCAAATTAGGCTTTCAACCCAAATTGTGCTTTTCCTTAGTGGAAAGCCCATACATTCAATTCACTTGAGGGAAATGTTTCATATGAAAGTAGGGTATAAATAGAGGACAAATAATGACAACTTCTTCATCTCACCCTCTCATTGCCTAACAAACACAATGTATTCATTATTTAAAATTACGTGTCCTTTCATGGTAGCACTTTTGGGAGGTAACCTATATTAAAATCATGCCCATCAAAGTTGGTATTATGGTGTAATTACTCAAAAGGTGATCCGAGTTTATCATCACCATCATCGAACTCACCAATGAAAGCAATACTCGTCATTTCATATTTCTCATTAATAGCTATTAATGATAATATAAACATCAAAAGAAGTCATGGCACCATGGTTACATTTTTCAAGCAATAAATTGAGTATGAATCACTATGGAACGATGTAGACCTGTGACTTAAAGTAAACATTTTTCACTTACATGCAAATGTTCAAGATCAGGATAAGAAAAAAATTAAAACCATTGATTATAACCAAGGTATTGGGGTCTACATGGTTAGTTCTTTCATAGTTATTTGAGAGCATTTACAACACTTGTTCATCATAGATTTGATTTGTTATTTGAGCCGCATTGATGCCTTCATGTCTCTCTCTAATATGAGTACATTCAATGATAGCATATAGTAATAATATCAAACGTGATGCCTTGTTTAACATGACTGTAAAAACTTTATCATCATTTAGGGTGATGTAATGAAACCATCATCAATAGAAAAAGATGCTATACTTTAGCCATCCAAAATTATCATTTAATTTTTTAAGAAATTGCTTGCTTGGGACTTATATGGGAGGATTCTTTACCTTCTCGTGCAAGTAGATGCAAATTATTTATCAACACTCAATTGTCTATCACATAATAGTATCAAGGAAATTAATTGACAACTCAACCACTTAGCATTTCAACAAGATTTTCTTCTAAACTAGAACAAAATCAATTTTTAAAATATTAATAAAAAAAATATCTAAATTATGATCATTGTTGTTAGAAGGGGATTGAGAAAAATATACAATAAATTTAACACATTAATTAGTTCAACTGCTAATCTGGCAAACATATATACAACATTTGTTTGTCACAGGTTGATCTATAACTTCTAAATTGTAGTTAATTCTGCAATATATTTTTGTACTGTTTTGTAAGTTTTAATGTGAAACTTATTAATGTAATCTCGACGATCACATGCCATATTATCATTTGATTCAACGTATTTGACTTTGCAACTAAACAAAAAAATTTCATTATAAAAGTGTGCTTGCGAAATGAAATAGACTAGCCAAGCACAAATAATTTCCACATTTGTTATAGGCCATTTTGAACAATAGCTGAGCACAAATTGATGGAAAAATTAATGAACTGAACCAAAGCAACAACAAATATCTAAAATATACGCAGTTAGTCATACCCAGAAGTCTTCATGTTAAGAAGTTGGAGCAAAAAACCTTATTAAACTAATCTCACAAAACAAAAAGTAAATTGATTGGCTGTAGAGGAAGAAATTGGTTGATAAGAGGAAGAAAAGAAGGAAGTAGTGTTTTCTTTAGCCTTATGAATGAATGGGAAAAAAATATAAGGTTAGGACTCCGGATGCATCTAGAGTCCAATAATAGGACATCTCGTGTCAAGTGGGTCTTACAAATTTTAACACTGACCAATTCCAGTGTATTGTGGTGTGTCCACTTGACACATGACGTCCCACCATTGGACTCCGGACTCAAATTACGTCCGGAGTCCGAATATAATATTTGCTCGAATGAATGGGTTGAAGAGAACAAGAGAGGGAGTGTAAAAAGAGAGGGTTTTGAAGGAGAAATTAATAAGAAGTGGGATTTCAGGCTCGTCGTTCACCCGAAAAACCCCAGAATGGCTGCTTCTTATCTGACAAATGATTTTGAGCTAGTCAGGCGTTGAGCCGGATCTAGTCTCCCATTAACACTTCACTTAATTTTTTTAATCTTTTAAGTATGTTTTTCACTAAATTTCTAATAGATTAATGTCAAAATAATCGATGCTCTTCTTTACTTGCGGAAAGTGACCAAAATAGGACCAGTTTTGAACCTTCTTTATTTTATTGGCAACCGTTAACCAGCTACTTTTCATCCTGTCGACTGCTGGAATCAATTCTGGCGCAATGCTTGGAAGAAACAAACAAGCACTGCGCATGTTTAATATACGTAATAATGATAATAATAACAGTAACTTGTAGGAAGGAGTGGGGGACCAATGCAGCAAACTTAAATGGAAGAACTTTATAGCTAGTTGTTTGTTTGGCAGCAAAAAAGCCTAAAAGAAAGAGCTTGGCAAGTTCTTACATCACTTTTGCCAGTTCATTTGAGGCATGGGTGAAGTCATCCATGCAGGTCACAATCGTTTAGATTGTAATTTATTATTTATTTTATTTTATTTTATTTCTATATTAATATGGAATAAAAATATATTCTATTATTAAATGTTTTTTTTTTGTTTTTGTTGAATACGGGCACTGCACAGCAGCCGGCGGCCAGCATAAGATGACCATCAATAATGACAACAATAAGAAAATCTAAAAATTTCTTGGCATATGTGGCTTTAACACAGTTTGCTCTATTATTAAGACCTACTGCCTTATTTTCTAATCTCATTACTACACACTTTGTTTGAAATGTTTTGGTTAATACAGTTGCAGCCTTCAGTCAGAGAAAGACAAGAATAAAAAATTCAGAAATGAAAAGTAGACTACACTGATATTCTAAAATAAGAGCAATAATCTTAAAAAGATTTGGACTTTTGTATTTTTTTCTGCTGGTTTCTTCCTCTCCTTCTTTATCTTTTCTCTTATCCTAATCCTAACTGTTTTGATTGATCTCATGCTCTCCTCTGGCAAGGCTTTGGCTTTTTAAAATGGTTTCATCTTTCTTCCCTCCATTCTCGTCTGACGCATCTTCTATTTGAGGAAATGCCCCATCTATCAACTAGAAAGGCTTATATTCTCAACTTTCCTCTTCTAATTTAAATCTTTCTTTTATGCTATGTAGTGATGACCGAGTTGCTTTTTCAGACGAAGAAATTAAGGAAAGCAATGGAATCTTGCTAAAAACTTAAAGCTTGCGAGGTTGAATTGACCTTATTTCTCTTATAGTCTTATAGACGGCTTTTGTCACTGCAATTTATTTGCGCTATGGATTTAGACATGATAGTCCTTGATTTATGATCCCGAGAAATATAGTTATGATCCAGAGAAATATAGTTGTGTAAAAATTATATAGTTGACTTCGTTATGCAACGATGTCAAAAGCTTGATACAATTTTTATGAATTATAAATTCAAGCAATTAATAATGAGATTCTACGCAAGTATACGTATCGTTATCAAGTAATAAAAGACTTTCTATTTAAGCCTCAAATATCGATCACACGGTGAATGTTTAAATTTAAAATGATAAATTTACAAAAAATTCACAAAAAGTCAAAACGAAATTATTGTTACTAATTTTAAATGTTGAGATATTATCGGAACTCAATTATTTAACTAATAACAAAACTGAAATACAACGTTTAAACAGTAACTACTAAACTATTAAACTATATTTATGTGATGAAGATTTCTTATGTGAAAAAAACATATTTCCCAGTACTATGAGGTTTTGGTAAAATGAGAAGAGATAAATGGTTCAAATATGTATTGTGCAAAATAGGAGCAGTTTTAATTCTCTACCTGATACAGTGTTATAGAAAATCAACATCTAATCTCAGATTTAGTCCCTAAATTCGTGGCTAGGCTATGAGGATACTGACTCCCACTCTAAAACTCACAATTACCTTCACCTGAATTGGGGATTTTAGTCTGTCACCCTAAAGATTCTCCAATTCTACACCCAACAAAGTATATTTCCCAATTTATTTGCACTTAATTCCACAAACAAAATTCTCCTTCATGGAATCAAATGTGAACCTCACTCTGTTGTAGAACTCAAACTTCATTTCCCATATCATATGTTTCATAACATATTTTAACAATTCAATTGATCAGATTGAAAAGTAAATTAAGTTTGGAGTTGAAAAATCATAACAATTTATTTTATATTTTAATATTGGCACATTCAGATTATCTCTTCATTTCACCATATCTCAGAGTAGGGAGAAATATAAAGTAAATTACTCAGACTTCATGAAAAAGATACAACAAAACATAAATTTCATATATAAAAGAAAGTTCATACAACACTAATAAACAAACAACACTTATCTGAAACTCTTTCCCAAAGCAAATCCCTTGTAGCCTCTTCTAGGAAATGTAGGAAGAAGAAACCTCTCACTTTTCTCCTTCTCCAACACTCTTAGGGAAGAGTTCACACTCAATCTCACCACAAAACTCTAAATTATAATAACAATGGACTCTAAATGGTTGTTGAATGAAAGATGGAAGAATGTGTGATGCGTGGAAGGTTGAATTGGGGCAATGAGACGTCAGGAAGAGCCACTTTTCCGATCAATTTTGGCTCCAAATAAAGCCTAGAGTCGGTTCTCCAATAAGTGCCTCCAAAAACTCTTCAAAAAATATCTAAACTTGTCGAATCTTTTAGAAACAGGGGCTGAACCGACATTGGCACCGTCGACGCCAGTGTTCCGCAATTAATTCGCTACCCTCTGTCAAACGACGGCGATAAATTTTCAACTTCTTCATTTTTGCTCCAAATTTCATCTTTTTTGCTTTCTTTTTGCTTCAAGTCCTAAAATTCAACAACCTACAAGAAAACATAAAAATATCTTCCATTAAAGAGCAATATCACCAAAAATGAGTATAAAATATGGGTCTAAAAATGCATATATTTTTGGCGTATCAATTTATATATGAGAGGTTATTTATTTTCAGGAAATTAGCTTGAGACTTTCAATATAGGAAAAAACATTGAAAACGATAGCAAAATTAAAGGCCTAAATACATGTTGGTAAAAGTACTCTATTTCCGATGACATAGCGATATTTTATGAGCTAGGTTATTTGTGACTGCATAACTACATGATATGTCATTGCTTAGCAGCATTAATATTTTTTTCTATGATTTTATTATTCCTGGGGCATAATATCATCGGTTATAAGTAAATATTAAGTGAAGACTATATTTCCTTAGTTATTTATGAACCTATCTTTTGGCGGGGTGTTAACCAACGAGTTTTTTTAATAAGCGATGGGAATTTTCTTCGATAATAATGTTATTGGCGGCTTAAAAGTCATTTTTATGTTGTCGAAACTAATCCTTTATACCACCAAAATCACTTCTCTCCGAAACTTGCCCTAATCCTCCCCTCTCTCGGTCTAGCATGGATGTCATAATCCTCACGTCTCTCAGCAACTCCACCACTCAGGCAACCCCAGCTCCGGCGGCCGACTGTCGCTTTCCTTCTCTCTTGTTGATGCTCCGCCTCTCACAGCTTGCAACTCACATGTATGGTAGGATAACGTAAAAAATGAACTTTAGGTGATTGATCTATAAATACTTAGGTATTGAATGGACTGTATGCAAATTTCACTTTTTCTTTTAATTTATTTGGTAGAATTCCTTTAGGGTTTAGAATTTAACAACTAGAAGAATATTTAACTAATTTTTTTCCTATTTATGTTGGATTATATCATGGATCGGGTTTAAGCCCATATCTTTTTGCTTTAGGGGTTGTTTAGCAACAGATTTAGAGTGGGGTTTAAGCTAAATTTTACTATATGGTCATTTTGGACTAGATGAAGACACAGGTTTGATAAATCTGGATTTCACATATTTTGGCCATAATTCATGTAAATCATAAATCCCACGAATTGGTAGCGAAAGCGATTGAGATCATGGTGGATTTACACAGAACTGTCCAAACAATTTTAATGGATTCATGGGATTTAGCGGACTTCATTGCTAGATAGTTTTTTCAATCAGGATTTAGAAAATTTGGATTACTAAATCCTATTAACTTAAAATAAATATGTTACCAGACATCCCCTTAATTATGGATGCTCATACTGGACATATACAAAAAAATGTACCTTGGTGTATGCTTTTCGAGGTAGATATCCATTTTGTGGATAAGAGTAGAGAATGAGTTTAGCAAAAACATAAATTATGGAGGTCAAAATTGGATTCCAAAGGCCTTCTTTTGAGTAGACCTTGAATTGAATACAAGAAAGGTAGTTTTAGTAGTAGTAGCTTTAGTGGCAGAGTTGTAACTATGAGTAATCAAATCATTAAATGGTGTGAATTTTGTAGATATCTCAAGTCTCTTACTCAAAGTAATGGTGATATAGATAGGGTTGTTATTAGTATAATTCAAGTTGGATGGTTGAAGTGGAGAAATGCATCTGGCCTATTGTGTGATAAAAAAATATCACTTAGACTTTAAGGAAAATTTTATAACATGGTGGTGAGACCTACAATGTTCTATGGTGCAGAATGTTGACCTTTAGAAGAGAAGCATGACAAAAAGTTAGGAGTTGTTGAGATAAGAATGCTTAGATAGATGAGTGGCTTGACACATATAGACAAAATGAGAATTGAAGATATTCGTGAAAGGGTTTGTGTAGCTAGCCATTGTTTTTTATGATTAATTTGTTATTGATAAGTTTACACTTCTTGCTTAGTCTTCACTGATTGTTGAGATTGTCTTTTTGAACTGTGAAGAATTCCAGCCTTCAACAAAATTCAACTAGTTTTGAATATATTTTTATATGTTCAAAATTTAGGATGGAATTTTCATGTTTTTCTGCAGGTAAGTTCTGAGCTCTAGTTGATTATCTCTCTTCTCTTTGTTTCAGTGATTTTTTTTGGTGGTTTTTTTTTTGTGATTATTATTGGTTTGGTTTGTCTCTTTTTTTCTTGTGCTTGTCTTATTTGATTTGCTTTGCAGTCGTAGATCTTTGAAGGCTTCCTTTCTTCCTCTTTGAATCTCTTAAAGTTTATATTTTCTTTTGTTTTAAAGATAAACCCTAAACCCAATTATTTAAATGTGATGGTTGTTATATATGCTTAAATGTAGAATAACGAAATATTTGCTTAAAAAAGATTTACTTACATAACACTAAATTCCTATGTATTTATATATCAAACACTTCAACTTTACATTTTAATACAACTTTTCATGTACATGTAAGGTTGTATGTTTGTAAAAAATACAAGTTTAAGTGTTACATATGTAATTACATAAAAATTGGGAGTAAAATTTCATATCTAAAGTTAAGACTTAAGGCATAAATTGATCCACGTCAGGTCGGATCGAAATTTAGTAGGATTGATCTGTGATCTAATTTAACACATGAGGTAGGTCTGTGAATTTAAGGCTTGGCACTTTTAAAATTTATGTTATACATGTTCGGAACCTAGGGCATTTAAAGTTTATGTTATACATGCGTTACGTAGGGTTGGTATGTGAATTTAGCTCGAACAACGACAATTGCTAAAAAAATAATTTTGGAACCAATTTCTCTTCAATTGCCTTCAGAAGGATCGAAATTGAATTGTTTAGGTATGTCGAAGGCCAATATGCACCATCGTCTTCATTGCTCCGCAAAACTCCTACCTTTTCCTCAATACACCCATAACAGGTCTCCCAATCTTTCACCTGCAATACTCCTACCCTTTTCTTTATTTAGGAAGATTTAACTTAAATATTGCATAAATCATCCTTAGAACTGGCTCCTAAAGAGCCCCTGAGTATTAGATTAAAGGGTTGTTTGGTTGCAAGTAGGATTTAGTTGGAATGAGATTTAATAAATCCTGCAAATCTGGAATTATCAAATCCTGAGATGGTTAAATCTTGAAAACTATTTTGTATCTAAGTAGATTTTTTTGGTTGTATTTATTATAGGGCTGTTAAATTAGCTCGAAAAATGATAATCCATCGATTTTACGTTTGACTCGTTGTTGAAACTCGGATTGAAATAAACACACAAAGTTATGAGCCAAAACTATGAATTAAATTTATTTGAAACCTTGTCGGTCGTCAAATTGGAAGTTGTCGGTTGCCGGAATGGATATTCGAACACCCGTTATAATTTAATTTATATATATAATTTTGGAAAAAGCAGTATTTTAAATTTTGAAAATATAAGACCGGACCGATCTCATATCCTCAATAGTTTGAATAAACGAGTATAATACCATAAGCAATGCATCTATCCCAAAGTGCAGGCACACTACTTACTGGTAAGACCTGATTAAATAAACTAAAGAATTTATGACATCTGTTTAAGTCTGCAAAAAAATCATTTTTTTATGTTGATCGACAAGTTCTCATATTTAATATAATATATTAAGATGGGATCTTGAAAGTTTTCTAAAAGGGCAAGCCCCTATAGCTAATTACATCTTAGATAACCTAAGTCACCTAAGTAAACTCTTAATAAAAATCAGGGAATTTTGTCTTTAAGAATTTTAAAGGATATGACTTTTCAAAAGATCGAACAAAGAGGTGTGAAATAGAAATGACTCAAATTTGGAACATTTATTTTTGAATCCAAAGGAAGAAGAACTAGAGAAAGTCACGAATCCCGAGGAGAACCTCAGTGACTTCCCAAGCTATCCCATGGTTCAAGTTCAACTTCAAGAAGAAATTATGTGTGTCATTCTGCCATTTTTATTAATTAGGGCATATATTCGTGTGAAACGATCACACAAATAACCTAGAAGATGTGAGGATTTAGGTCGTGATGAACGACAACCTCAGAATCCTAGGGTGAGTCAGAGCTTAAATTGTATAGCTGAGTCATACAAAAGCCTAAAAATAAGTTGAGAATTTATGTCGCACTAGATGAACAACCTTAAAATCCTATGACTTGTTGTTTAATTTTAAGAAAAGCTAGGCTGTTGCAGATTCTTGTGCTGTTGTAGATCACAGTTGTAGAAGGCTGCCCACAAAGCTAGCTCTAGGCTCCTTGGTGAAGTAGCAATCCTAAAGTCTAAGGTTTAACAGTTTAAATGATAAGTTAAAAGTTCAATCAAGGGGGGGCGGGGGTTAAATTTGATTAGAGAGAAACCGATTAGGATCTCACGGTTCCCTTGTTCCGGTATCACTATTTTTTTTAATTTAATTAGCTTAAATAAGTTGTGAAACCCATTTAAATCGGAGAGATCTCGTTAGCAACCGTGGATTACCTCCTCTGTGGGACTCCCGTAAATTCAAAAGGTCGTTTTCAATTTAGTGACATTTCAAAGGATTTATGGTTATCTTTGAAACAAATTATTTTAGGTTTTGAAAATATTGATTAACTTTTGAAAAAATTGTTTTGATTTTTGCAAGAAAGATAAAGTACACAACTAATCAGTTATAATATTTTACAGAAAATAAAATGACAGAAATTAAATAATACTGTAAAAACGTACATGTCATCTTCTCGGCATTCGCCCTAAAAGATTAGTTTTTTGCAACATGTATATGATTTTGCAGGAAATTTAAATAAACCACACGAGTAGATGAAGGTGTATTTAACAGACTCCAAACCATGACTTATTTAGTCCTGAAAGTTCTTAGTGGATGATTTTAGAACAAGATATAGCAAGTTCAATTTGTCCTTCAAAATGCCTAAGAGATTCTAAAGTGTTCGGAGAATGATCCTGAACCACTTTGAAGATCTCTTGAAACGTTGCGAGTTCCTTTGGAACTTATCATATTGTTCCATTAATCATCCAAGGTTAAGTTAAACAAGGGTTACCCCGCTACTTGGTGATCTCTGACATTCTGATCGTCTCAAGAACAGAGTACTCGGTTTATCCGTTGATATTTCATTTAAGAGTTATGCAAGTGGATGCCCCTAAAGCAAGCTTAAGTCATTAAAGATTTATGTACCCACCACTAAATTTGGGCTTGTAGTGCTTAGAGGTGTTTATCATCAATCATATTATCTTTCTAAATCCCATCAAACAAGTTTAGACATCAAGCCTAGATCACCATCAACCCCTTAATAATTTCAATGGGAGAAAATGACTATCATTAAGATTTGAAATTTAATTGATACATATCTTTATCAAAATATCATATTATCATCCATTGTGGGCTTAGAATAATAGAACTATCATCTTCCTAACTTAATACTATCACTTTATAATCATTTGATTTTGATTAACTTCCAAATCATGATGATTTAGAAAATTATAACTTTGTTCTTATCATAGAAAGGTGGCAAATTAGTTTCTTTGGGTCAAAGCATGGATTTAGGTTGGGCTCACCCACCAAGGTTGGTTTGGGCTGAAGAGGAGATCATTTGGCTCAGCTTAATTAGTGAGGAGAGGTTCCTATCCAAAGGATTTGGCTAAACATGGGTTAGAGCGTTTCATTAAAAGGGTTAAAACCTTTTTTTAAGGGAGCTTGAAAGTAGCTCCTCCTTTTGTCATTAATAGCTTGGTGAGGTGGCAAAGGATCATATGGCTCACCTATGGATTTGGGATGGCTTCATGGCTTATTGTTTTCTTGGTCAATTTGCATGAAAAGGGATTTTTGGATTTCAAGGGGTATAGTTTGATTTAATCAAATGGATGATTAGAAGAAATTTCATGCCATGTGGGCTTTGGGGGATTTGGGCTTTTGGAATTAAATGTGATGGGCTTGGGCTTTTAAAATTGGGAGTGAATTTGGGCTAAAATTTGGGCCGAATAAATGTTTAATTTTGTGTAGGGAGATTCATGAAGATTTTTGAAAGGATTTTAAGTGATTTTGAAATGAATTGGACGACCAATTTGGTGGAATTTGGACATAGCGTCAATTTGGGGATTTTGGGTTAGACTTGGGTTTGGGTGAAATTAAGCTTGCAATTGGGTCAAATTGGGTCTTTATTTGGTTTCAATTGGTATTAGGGATGTTAAATTTTGGTTTGGAATTGAATTTGGGCAAGATTGGGGTCAATTTGTTTGACATTGGGGCTAATTTAAGGAAGTTGGGCCTTTAAAGGTAATTTGGGGCTTTTAGTAAAAATGAGTCAATTTTGCCAAATGGAGCTCAATGAAGTGGTTCAAATTGATTTTGGGGACAATTGAGATAATTTTGGAATTTTTAGAATTTTTGGGTCATGAGGGGCATTTTGGTAATTTTTGGCAATTTTGTGGTATTTTAGGAATTTGGTGATTTTGGTCAATTTGGGTAGTTAGGAATGGTTTGACATGACTTTTGGAAAAATTTAGGTATTTTAGGAATTTTGGAAAAAATTAGGGTATTTTGGTAATTTTGATAAAAGTTTGGGCTATAATGGGTAGGTAAGCCATGAAGTCATTTCCAAGTCATGAAAACCATATGAGGATTCATTTTGGATATTCAACATGCTGGTCCTAATCCTCTTAGCCAAGGGCTGGGGGTTTGGGTCCACTCATATGAGCTTTCCAGAAGGAGTCAGAAGACCAAATCAAATGCAAGTGGTCTTTGGGTTTGGGGTGTGTGAGAAAGTGTAGTGTGTGCAAGCTAGCCTAACCAAGACCAGACCACCCATGGTTAGTCCTAAGGCTTGACCATCCTATGGGGACTCTCCTTGAGTTCCCTCATATGACCCCACCTACTAAGTGCTAGAGGTTAGGACCAACATGTAGAACTTCAAGTTGAGCAAAGAAGAGTTTAGAATTTCTAATGGTGAGGGTTCTTTTCCAGTCATCTAGGAATAGTCAACAGGAATGTCCTATGGCTAGACCCTAGGCTATTAAAGAGGAAACTAGACCTTAACCAAAAGTGAGGTCAACAAACCTACACATCTCGACTCAAATTTGAATTATCTAACATCATAGTAATGTTAGTTTTATCGAAGAGCATTAATCAGTTAAACATTGACTCACAATCCATTAAGATGTCTCCCTTTAATAGTGTATGTCATTGTAGCTACACCAACCCTCTCATAGAATATTTATTTCTTATTTTGTCTCGTAGTGAAAAGCCAATAAAAAACTTAAACGCTCTCATCTCTGCAACTCTTAACTAGATTACTTATACACCTCTAAATAAATTCTAAGAAAGAAGTCCTTCATATGATGTAAAGGTTTTCGTTTCTTCCTCCAATGGAAGATCTAATTTCCATTGCCAAAGTGAAAATTCACTTCAAATATTATGTTCTACATGCCATGAACATAATATTTGATGTGAATGGAATTTAGATTTTCTATTGAAGGAAGAAATAAAAACTCTTACATCTTATGAAATGCTTCCCTCTCAGAATTTATTTGGAGGTGTAAAAGTAATCTAGTAAGAGACATTGTTGAGACGAGAATACTTAGATGGATCAGTGGATTTACAGTTGTAAAGAAAATGTGAAAGAAATATACTCGTGAAAGATTTGGTGTAGCTATAGTGACATACAAGATTAGAGATAAAATATGGATAAATGTTCACCAATTATCAAACTTCAATAATCCCTAACAACCTCAGCAGGTCGTTAACATTCTGAATTCGAGCTTAACTGTGGTTGGATCTGAAGAAATTCAATCAAAAACTTTTTGGCTCGAAGCTTGCGTCATTTATATTGATCTGCTCTATGTCCGAGTTAAAATTAAAATTTTTCAATATTTGAGCATTAATCATTGTTTCATATTAAGAAAAAACAATTTTGACGGTTTATTTAGACTTTCTGACATCTCTTTCTAATATTGTTTGGAACTATAGCTACTCCAACCCTTTCATGAATATATTTGTTTTGTATTTTATTTCTAACTGTAAAGTCAATCATATAACTAATCATTATCATCATCACAACCCCATTACGTGATTAATCACCACCTTAAAATATTTTCTTAAAAAAGATATTTCATATGATGTAAAGAGTATTCACCATTTCCTTCTTTGCAAAGTCTAATTTGCATTTCCAAAATTAAAATTTATTTTAAAATTTTCATTTTTCAAAATGGAAATTCACTTTGAAATCTAATTTTGGTTGCCAGAATTCCCATTTTTGGCAATGCAAATTAAATTTTGAATTGAATTTCTATTTTGGAACTGGTAAATTAGATTTCGAAGTAAATTTTCATTTTGACAATGAAAATTGGAATTTGCACTAGAGGATGCAGTGAAAACTCTTACATCATATGAAATATTTTCTTCTAAGAGCATATTTTAAGATGTTCAGTTAATCATGTATGGAGTTTGCATAGCCGAGAATGCTTAGATTAATGATTGGCTTTCTTCTGAAAAAATAAAATGTGAAAGTAATAAATTTGTGCAAGGTTTGGTGTAGTTACAATGGCAGTCAATGTTCGATCCAAAAATTTAAAAAAAAAAAAGACAGAGTATCAATCCTTGATAGCCCTAACAGAAATAAGTTGTTAACGTTCCACTCTCTATCCGAACTTAGGTCAGACCAAAATTTTGGCTCATATACGTCTGATCTCTACAACAGTACATTTTAATTTAATATTGAAATTACTGTTGTATGTTTTTAAAATTTAATAAAGAATGAATCATATGTTATTTTCAGATTTAGTCCCCCACACAGGCCATCCATTCTATCATACACAAAATTTAAAGCAAGTACGATCACCTGTACTTAAACTGGAGGGAGATTCTAATGGCAGTTTGGGATATGTGGTTGGGGAGTTTAAGGCAAACCACGAACAAAGTAATTATAGATATGTATTTATTTTTTTAATCTAAATATTTCTAATTCAATTTACAGAAACAATGGTCCTGGCCCCCCAAGGAGAAAACATACATATGCGAGAACTTCAAACACAAGGTGAGTGATCTTCAATGCGACCAGTTAGGTGATATCTGCCAGAAAACTGAGTGCCCCTTATGGCTCAGCGAGGATTTGTTTATCGAACTTCTCAGGGCCTGAAACTCTCCTAAGTATCAGAAGAAGATGGAGATGAAAAAACTGAATCGTCGCTCTGACAGAAGGAGCAAGGGGGGCTCGAAGCACACCTGTGGAGCACTCCTACATACGCAGTACAAGAGGAGGCTTGTAATACTTTTTTTTTGTATTAAATCTTATTTTATATTAAATGTATGATAACTATTCTATTACATTGACAAACACTGGAGAAAGCTGCTGCAGAGATACATGAGCGCACCTATAATTGGTAGTCTGATTAGTCTTAGGTGGAAAGCAGATCTCAGGTGACCCAGGTAATTCACATGATTAATGAGTATAAAATTCAAAAACTAATAAAATTATTTAGTCTCTAACTTTCATTTGTCATATGTTTTGTAGGAGGCCTTCCAGAGGCTCAAGAAAAGCTAGTCTCAGCATCCGGGTTGTGGTGCATTTCACGATCCTTCTGAGTACCACCTCTGGAGGGAGGTTGTCGATGGCAAGGAGGGCGGTGCCTATGGATTGAGGACCCAGATATCGGCTTATGATGCTTGTCTGGCCTCTAGCACATCTGGTATCTACTTTCACTACACATGAAAAGTAGATGTGTCGTCAGGTTGTTGTTGTGGTTGCTGGAAGGTAGCCTCTCCAAGTTTGAAGATGATAACAAAGATCAAAGCGGTGCTTCATTCTGAAAGGGAATGAGCCAGTTTAGAATGAGGATGATGATGATGATGAGGAGGAGGAGGAGGAGAGGACAAAGGAGGATAAGGAGGATGAGTAGGGGTTATTTTTTGTTTCTTTGTATGTTAAACAATTTATTGTTATCAAACATTATTTCTATTATACAATTGTAATTTTCATTTGATTTAATGCAGTTGTTTTTCTTTTATTTTTGTATAGGATTTATGTGTTAAATTAGTTTTATTACTGTGTTGTGCTATATTTTGATTGTAATGTTACAATTGCAAGTATGTAAATTGTAGTGTTGAAAGAGAGCTTTAAATTGTTTTCCCTAATGGTACAGGTTTTCGGTGGCTTACTGACAGTTTTACGACCCCATGATTATATGTTGACAATTTTTCATCTATCAAATAAGTGACGTTTAGACAAAGTATCACACTTTTGTCACAAATAAAACTGTCGGTAAATTCTCACGGTTAACTAACAGGTTTGTAACATTTTTCATATAGGACCATGACACTTTTTCGATGAAAGCACAACACTTTTCTAATGGACATATGCTTTGATTATATAACCAACAATCAAGATACGGTTAAAAATAGCATGTTTTGTTGACAGAACCGCGACACTTTTTCAACAAAAATGCAACATGTTTTCTATGGACATATGTGCTTGTTATATAA
>NEWO01000790.1:33402-48318 GCA_003013225.1 Phalaenopsis aphrodite | reverse complement strand
AATATTTAATTTTAATTTTTTGTCTTGATTTTAATGTTGATTTGTTGTTTTCTCTCAAAATCCCTCTTTGAAATTTTCACTTCTATTGTATTCCTAAAATTCGGGGCACTTGTTATCTTTTTTTTGAACTTCTGTCCCTCGACCTTTTGTTTGACTTTCTTACATTTGTTTGTTTCTTCTTCTGTTCACTTTATGATGGCTCCTAAGTAAACTTCCCAAATCTTTGGTTTGGTAGCTGTAATCGAGCAGTTAATTTTGTCTCCATTAGATGTAGCTTTTGTAGAGGACGCTTTTGTGTTTAATTTGAACATTAGATTTAGGGTTGCTTGCCAAAAAGAGAGGATGACCGATAGGTTCGGTGAGGACTTGGTGGTCTTCAGAGTCCAGTTGCGGTATGGATTAAGGTTGCCCTTGTGCTAGGAAATTAAGGTGATTTTCTTTCGATATGGGATCATTACAATGCAGATTAAGGCGAACCCAAATGATTGTCTGGTTTTCAAAAGTACAATCAGAAAAGTACTTTTTAAATGAGAACTTATATTTTTTTTGTTAAATGTTTAAAAAATTCAAACAGCTTTTGCATGACAAATTAAAATTTAACTTTTAAAATGTTATTTCGGACAAATTCATGTGTCAGTCACACAAACCGAGTTGAGGACCGTTCTCCTATGATTGCCTAGCCGATAAACCTTTACCTTATGTTGGGTCTCAAGTTACCTACGGAGTTCCTTCGAGAATAATTGCTAGTGCTTCGGTCCAGGTTCTGAGCTCCCCCATAACTTAAATTAATACACTCGGCTTCGATCTTATATATGTGACATCGCATTTTGTTTTATTCACTCTGGTTTTCTTATGACTTGTTTAAGTTTTCCTCGGATTTCTTTACGACTTGTTTTAAATGTTTTACACATTACCATGTTATGCTATACGAACCTTGTAGCAGCGTCAGGAACCTCAGGTGCAAACGTTTATTTCACATTAACTGCATTTTTTTAACTGCTTTTACTTATGCTTCTATTTATAATACTTGCAAGAGTCCTAGGGTAGATAACAGTATGATATATGCTAGGTGATAGTCTGTGGTAGGCCATGACTCAACTATTTCATGTTCACAGTCAAACCTTAAACCCAAACCATCATGACAAGGAATTCAGAGCCAGCTTCTCAAGAAGCAAGACAAGGCTGCAAGAGGATGGAGAACAACTTCAGATGACGATCAAGACACAACATGAGCCAGATCTACTTCAACTAAATTTTCCTTAGTTTAAAACAACATAACCTATAGAACTTCGAGGTTGTTCGTCTAGCACGGATTAAATCCTCACTCTATCTTTTGGTCTTTGTACGACCATACTGTGCAATATAATCCCCAACTCTTTTTAGGATTCCGATGTTATTGTTTAGTACGATGTAAATCATTCTATCTTCTCAGGCTCTTCTCATGGTCTTATATCATACAAATATAAGTTCTACATAATAAAATTGACAGGATTGAAATATTAAATAATATCATTTTCAAAATTGAAATTAAACAATAGGATAGTTTTAGAAGTCATTGAAGTTTTCTTCTAGATTAGTGACCTCCCCTACATTCCACTTTCTTCAGACTCCAAAATAAGTGTTTCTATTTTAAGCCACTTTCACTTGATTTTTCTATGTCCAACCTTGAAAACTGAACATTGAATTCTTGAAGACAAAAATTCTTAACATTATCGAGAGTTTTTTTAAGTGACTTCAGTCATTTAAGATATAATTAATTATAGAGGTTCGCCCTTATAGGGAATTAATGAACTCAGGTAATATAAATCCTATGTAATTCTCAATATTATGTAGTGGAACCTTTCAGTCACAAAAAAATTCGCAGACCAAACAAATGTCATAATATTCTTGGTTTAAGTGATTGAGTCTACTAATAAGTGATATGTTATCTCTTGGGAATGTATATTACTTGTGGTATTGCACTCGAACATCTAAACTATTAAATATATGATATCTCTTCGGTCTCATTTTTCAAAGTAAAAAAAAATATTTTAAAATTAAAATCATATATTAAATTAAATTATTTTTTAAAAGCAACCAACAAATTTCTATCTGGGCATCATGTGAAACCAAAACTTAATGATAAAATGAAAAAAAAAATTACTTGTGGATGAAATAGATGTGAATTAGAAATGAATTTATGATATCAGACGGATCAAACCAAAAACCATTAGTATCAACGAATCAATCCCAAAACCATCCCGGGAGCATCAGCCATGGTGGCAGGATAAAGCCAGGAAGGAGAAGAGTGGTAATTCTCAACCTTTCGGGAAGCCATGAATCCCATCTGCACCCGCGTTCAACATGCAACGCTTCCTCCGTTCTCCGTCCGCTCACCCCATCCCAAATCGCCTCTCTTCAGTCGCCGCATCCGACCTTCTGTTCTTTTTCCCTACCTCTCCTCTCTCCCCTTCTCCGACGTCAACCCCCGTCCCATCGCCGCCCGTTCCGCCCGCGTTCCATCGCCCAACGCCGACATTGAGATGGTCCGCGGTCGCGACGGTTCTTGGTCTGCCCGTGAGCAGAACGTCGTCGTCCTCTGGGATCTCGACAACAAGCCTCCTCGCGGACAACCCTACAACGCCGCAGTAGCACTCCGGCGCGTCGCCGAGCTCTTTGGCCGCGTGGTTGAGATTTCTGCTTACGCCAACCGCCACGCTTTCCTTCATCTTCCACAGTGGGTCCTCGAGAACCGCCGCGAGCGCCGACTGCTCGATAGTCTGGAGCGCAAGGGCGTCGTCGTCCCCAGTCAGCCCTATATCTGTGGGGTCTGCGGTCGTAAGTGCCGCACGAACCCCGAGCTTAAGCGACATTTTATCCAGCTTCATGAGCGCGAGCGCCAGAAGAAGCTCTCCCGGATGCGATCGCTCAAAGGAAAGAAACGGGAGAACTACAAAAAGCGGTTTATATCCGGGAATCACAAGTACACGGAGGCCGCGCGCGAGCTCCTGACCCCGAACAAGGGGTACGGGCTTGCTTCAGAGCTTCGACGAGCGGGGGTGTTTGTGAAGACGGTGGAGGACAAACCCCAGGCGGCAGATTCGGCCGTCAAGCGTCAAATGCAACACTCTATGTCGCGAGGAATCGATTGGCTCTTTCTTGTATCTGATGATTCAGACTTCTCGGAGATGATTAAGAAGTCAAGGGAGTCGGACTTGCGGACTGTAGTGATTGGAGATGCTCGGAGGGCGCTGGGCCGTCTTGCCGATTTCTGGGTTCCGTGGATGCGGGTTGAGAGGGGAGAAGTCGGGGAGGAGGTGTTGTTATCTGGTAGGAATACTGTATTTCGTAAAGGGGAAGAAAGCGAAGATGAGGAACAGGGATTATTTTACTCGTCAGCTATTTTCTATGGTAACGATGATGACGATGGAGAAGGTGATGAAGCTGATGGTGATCTCGATCAGTTGGTTGATGAGGTTGTTGGGGAATGCTCTGGATTTAATGCGGTCAAAGTTTCGGCTTTTTCAGAGGAAGAATTGTCGGATGGGAAGAATACGAGACAGGAAACCTGGAACGGCATTTCCGAAATGCTTGGAGCAACTGTAGCTGGTACAAGCTTGAGTTGGAACATTGAGGATGAGGATGAGGATGAGGATGATTATTATATTTGATTGCTGCTACGGGTATTAATACCATATCTGTGCAATTCTTCTTGGTTTGCTTATCTTCATCTTTCCAACCAATCAACGTTAACTATGAAGCTCTCTGTATTATGCTTGACTAGTCAGTAGGAAAGGAGAATGTATACGAAACCAGACCAGCTAACTAGATTGGCAGAATAAGTTGAAAGGGCTAAGCGTAATATACTAAATCTCTGAATCAACCTGATGAAAACCCTTGCCTCTTTGCCACTTCAACACATCCTTTTAGATTGGCAGACTTGGCGTTTGACAATGTTTGTTCTACCATTCATCAGCAACGGGTAATTAATGTCCATCATCTACAACTTCCTATCTAAGGACAATTTTGTTCACCAAATTTCAATTTTTGAGTGCCATGCTTTGTTATTTAAAGGTGTATTTTTGTTAAAATAATAATAATAAATAAAAAGTTTTTTTTTTTAATTTTGTTCATATTTTAAGATTGTAGCTGTTCAAATGTCCTTTTAACTCGAAGTATCTTTGTTGGCCTCAAGAGCACATGTATGAAAGAGTGAATTGGGTAATAGAAGCTTTTCACAAACATGTGTCAATCAAAGAATGAAACCAATTTACACTTCACGATTCTGAGTATTTTATGAAATACATAAGTGATTGGAATATCAATACAATATATATCCTCATCGTATGAAAAGACATGGATGTATAATTATTGGAGTTCTACATAAGCTTCTGCCCACTCCTCAACTTTAGTAGAAATTTCACTGATTAATTTCACTCGTGAAGGTGAAAGCTATACAGGCTTCACTTGTCTTAGTTCTGAAGGGAAACTCGAACCTTTTTCTTGGGCTCAAATACGACCTACCGACCTTTTTAACACGCTCAAGAACCATTCCAACTTTTTTTTCTCAGCTCAATTTCAGCTCCTCGACCTGTTTTGACTCGCTCACAAATAACCAAGGCCTAAAATTACAACATGAGTTTAGAGCAACTTTTGCAAAAAAAAATAAAAAGTTAGAAAACTAAACCCAAATATTACAATGGGGAGCACTATGCATAATAATGACTGGACAAACTAATATACTTTGACATTTAGCTATATATTTTTTGTATTCTATGACATACCATCATTTAGGTATATTACCACATGAAAATTTAAAAAGGGCATTGAGAATCAAAACCAAGCTTCCAAAAGCATCTGCCAACTTATGTGGAGACCATCAGTGGTCAGAGTAAAACTTGAGTTGATGGAAGCCAGCTAGAAAGTGATCTGCGGTTTTATCACCATTAGAAAAAGAGAAACATTGTATGTCAATGGATTACGTCAACGGAGTGTTTGGGGAGTATTTCAATGCACTCTTTTTAATAATGTAAGATGCGTTCTAATATCATATTTCTTATCAAGTGAGACAAATTATGCTTTATAGTTAGGAAGTGTTGATGGTGTACCATGATAAAAAAAAGAAGGCTCAACATGACAAGGGCAAGTATTAGGCTGCCAACCTTAGTTTATAAAAATTGATCTAATGAAATAGGTTATTTTGCATTTCCTAAAATAGTTCACTTTTTTTAAAGTGTAACCTGTTGGGTTCATGTG
This sequence comes from Phalaenopsis aphrodite, assembly GCA_003013225.1. Taxonomy (NCBI): domain Eukaryota; kingdom Viridiplantae; phylum Streptophyta; class Magnoliopsida; order Asparagales; family Orchidaceae; genus Phalaenopsis; species Phalaenopsis aphrodite. Next base: position 43,083 of record NEWO01000790.1, on the reverse strand, counting down.
GTCAGATGTTCATAATCTGAACTAGTGAGTTGGATTCATTTGAATCTGTCCAGTTGAATCTGGATGACCTAGATATGCATGATTGGTAATTTAGCTATGTGTAACTTAGCAGTTTAGTTGTGCCCATGAATTTGCCCTAATTTAAAGATATAGTTTTGTGCAAGGCATGATCTTAGGCTAATCACCAAACTTTTATGTGTTTTATTCATTATTATGACAGTCTCCATAATAGAACCTAACTCATAAACACAAACACTAAGTTTAAATATACAAGAAGTGTTTGTTATGAACAAAATCAATGTAGGGTTAAAAATATTTTCCTTTTTTATGATGAAAATTTACTTAATATGATAGAGAGAGCATAAAATACTTTCTGGATATAAAATAGTATCATGGCATGGCAAATTGAGTCCTTTATCTAATATTGTAACTCATATTGTCAAGCTACCATCACATAGAGTTGATTTTTCTCTCCTTTTCTTGAATTTGATGTGTATTCCTAGCACCCAAAAAATAATACCGTCGTTTTTAATAGTTAATGCTATCATAAATATTTATTAATTTGTATAAGTGGAGGATTTTGGATAATGTAGCAATAGTTCTATAAGTTTAGATCTCTAGCCAGTCTCTTTCTTAGTTGGAGAATACAAAAGTTTTTTTGGATAGTTATCATATTATCATCTCAAGCACATAAATATATGAATAAATTGCTTAAAATCCTTTGTGACAATTTTTCACACAAGGAAATTATGTTGTTTTTTAAATTTAACTTCTGATATTCCACTTTGAATTACAACATAAATATTTAAAGATAATACTTGAAAATATTTTTCATATTTGGTTTCTACATTGGTATTACTATTTTAGTGAAAAATTAAATTTTTTTCAAAAACTATCATTACTTTTTACATTTCTTGTGCGAAAAATTATTATAACTAATTTGCAATTATTATTGAAATCAAGAGCTATAATGTTCATAGTCAAGGAACATGATATCAATAAGTTATATTCAATTTAATTGAGGTGGAACATGTTGTGAATAAAATCAAAATGAACCGTTACATGCTATTAAAAGTTTTAAAGTTTTCTTACCAAGAATTAAAGTATAATAGATATGTAAACCAATGCATACATATTCTTGGGATGCCGCTAATTATATTGCAAATAAAATTCATATTTTCTTCCAATTTAAGGATGAGGTTGATAAAGGGGCTCAAAATGGAAATAAGGTTTTCTTTGATATACGGTCACTGTGGAATTATGCCTTATAATTTTTATTAATTTTTTTTATGTTTACTTTTTTGATATTTTAATTTATCGCAAAACATGAGATATACATTTGGCATATCCAGAAGTGAATTTTAGAATTTGTAAGCTGATTTAAATATGAAGTAATGTTATTTTGTTATTGCATATGTGGTTTTTTCAAAATCTATCATGTCCAAAGCCAAATTGCCTGTTAATTTTGACGAGATAAAAATGATTAATGATTTGCTAAAACCTACTAATATAAAGGATTTTCATGATTATTTTGATTTAACTACTTTTCATGGACTATTTATTAAGTGTTTAATATTTCTATTGATCTATTTTTTATTTTTTTTTAAGAAAGAGGAATTTAGTTGAACTAAATTTGCTTATTGTGCACTTGTTGAGATTAAAGGAAAATTATAAAAGCATCTATGTTTAATTATTTGATTTTAATGTAGTGTTTTGAAGTTTTGAGTGTTGTGTTTGGTGTTGGTATTAGAGTGCCTTGGGGAGGTGGAACTGGTGTAGGCCAGTGTTGCGCCTAGAATCACACCACCAGAAAAGACTCAACTAGCCCGCAGGCAGGCTGGTCTGTGTAGCATGAAGGAGCGGAGCGGGCAATGCTTGCCGCAAAAACAAATCAGTAGAGGGTGGGGTCCACTAGGGCCATAATCATATATTCAATGAGGAGAAATTAAAGGAGTTTGAAGTGAAAGTTGGGAATAAAAGTTTTTGAAATGCTATGAGGGGATTTTATTAAGGGGAATAACCTAAGGTTGCTTTTTTTATGCATATTTTGTTGTGGTTGTTGTTTTCTTTTTTCTTGTGGTGCTCCTAGCGACGTTTAGGGCGTGTGAGAAATGATGCACCTCTCGAATAGTACATCTACCATGTATTTTTCTTGTTTTTCTTTGATTTTTGTAAGAGCAACTCTGGTTTGTGTTTATTCAACCTATCTATTATCGTTTCGTAGTGGTTTGTTAACTGATTTTGGGTGCCAAAGCATATCAAATTGGTATCAGAGCATAGATCTTGCTGGAGTGTCAACAAAGAAATTTGATGTGCTAGGAGTGAGAGCAAATCCCATCAAGAATGGAAAAAAAAGTTCGTTATCATGGAGGACATATTTTCTTCTATTAAAAGTCGAATGAATGTTGAATTTGAAGGCGTAGGGAAAATGTGGGAGATAATTAAAAAGTTCATAGAGATTCAATCCAAGGTCGTGCATATTTTGCTATGGTTGTTGTTTTCTTTCTTCTTGCCATGCTCCTAGCGACATTTAAGGTGTGAGAGAGACGATCTACCTCTCAAATAGTAGATCAATCTTGTAACTTACTTGTTTTCCTTTGATTTTTTTAAGAGCATCCATTGTTTGTGGTTCTTCCACCTATCTATCATCGTTTCATAGTGGTTTGTTCATTGATTTTAGGTGTCGAGGCATATCATCCAGCTATCAGGAAATTTTAAAAATAATTAATTAAGCTTGGGAGCTTTAGCTTTGTTGTCATTTGTATGCCGCATGATATCATATTAGGTCTACTAGTTTAATGCAACGAGAATTTGTGAGCTAATTTTTAGATCAAAGTTGGTTTATGCTATTACATGAATAGATTAAAGTTGACTTAGTTGTGTGGACAAAGGTTGATCTTTAACCTGTAGCATTTAGAAATAACGAATGATTTTTTGACTAAAATAAACTAAAGATACATTTACAAAATATTTCATAGATAATTTTCAAAATTTATTGGTCAATGCTCTAGCAAATTATTTTCCTTTTTTTTTCCAAAATCATGTGAATGATAAATTCGATTGAGCGATGAAACTTTAGAGCTATAATGATTTGCTATCGAATTACTAGGTCGCATATATTCATCGTTTTCTTAATAGTAAAATTGGAGTACATGTAATCAAGTTCATTCTAGAAGGTGAAATTATCTGAGTATCCTAAAGATGAACTTTTTGTTTTATATTTCATTTAACTAGCGACTATCATTTAAAGAAAAAAATTTGAAGGATGATGAAGATCAGTTAGTTTGTAATGATGTGCCAATGATGATGAATGAGTTGTGGATAATGACAATGAAGTTATAGCAATAGATTTGCAAGAAGAATATTTCAACATTAATTTTCTCAACAGAGATAAAAATAAAACTGATAAATCTAAAATATAAGTTAACATTAATTCTACATAAAGGGTTTTAATAAAAAAATATGTAATTGAAGTTGAAATTATCAACATAATTTTTATTTTAAATTTCAAGTAATGTTAGTACTGGTTTTCTATAATTACGAAAGAGGGAGATGTTGAAATTTTAAATTGAGGAGGAAGATTGAGAGGATTTATGAGGCATGAGAGAAATTATTTAATTATAATTATGATTCCTGAAAATATTCATAGAATAATGAGAGTACAGAGGGATTTTGAATTTAGAACTTTAATCTTAGTAGCATAAATTATTTGTTAATGCTCATTTGGGAGTATGAGAGAGTCATTATGATGAACTTTTATTGACTTGCTATGTTTTTACTCTGATATTTTAATCTGATAGTCTGAAGTTTGTATGATATTTCTTAAGGTTTTGATGTTAGGAGGCCAGTATAACACTTTTTATTTTACGCTTTGATGTTAGTATAATCCTTTTAATTTGCATGCTTTGTTGATTTTGAAGCTTACACCTTGAGACTTATGCTTTGTCTCATAGATAGAAAATGCCTCAATACTTAATGGCTTTATTTAATCTCAAAGCAATCACTTTCATTTTCGAAAGATTTCATAATCTTTTCCACCTTGCAAACTTGTAGCACCACACACCTTTTGAAACAGACTCCCAAGTAGGTGATAATACAATACTAAAGTGGAAACTTTTATTTTTATGATTCTAATATTGTTTCATAACTTAAAATTCAAATAATTTGATGTTTATTTTTCCCTAGTCAAATACCTCATATCTATCCTTCATTAATTTTGAATCGTGAACCATAACTTTATGTTATGCTTGACAGTTGCTAGAAATGAGCTTTTGGGAACTTTCTTTTTGGTGCGTGTATAAATTGTTGTTGCTAAACGCTGCGACTATCCCTAGATGCAATCTATGATTTTTCATGGTGGTGAAGAGTGGGATAATGGATATTGGAATCATGTGCTTCTGATTTCCCCTTTGAAGGGAATGATTGGATATAGAATAGCAAATGAAACAATGAGAATGAAGAGATTGTGAAGAAGAAATAAAAGACTCAAGCGAATGAAGAAAAAAAGTAGAGATAAAGATGTTGAAGAGCCTCATAGCTTAAAGAAAAAGAACAAATTATCCCTTGAGGGGTGCTAGCAAAATAATCTTTTTTAATCAATTCTCAACAATTTGAATGAAATCATCCAAATACATTTTATGTTGCTGACTAGCCATTCAAAATAATTAAATTATACTTGCAATGATAATCAACCTTCAAATGATCATTTACAACTTAAAAGGCAAATTGTCATAATCACAAAAACATTAATAAATATTATTGTCTCAGCAAAAAATAATAATAACTCTTGATTAGTGCTGGTTAGATTGCTTGCATTGCATTAATTCTTCCGGGCTTTGAAAACTCTGGTAAGAGAGGTTAAAATTTTGTTGGAAATATTATTGTCTCAACAAAAAAATAATAATGACTCATGATTAGTGTTGGTTAGATTGCTTGCATTGCTTTAATTCTCTCAGGCTTTGAAGACTTTGGTAAGTGAAGTTAAAATTTTGTTGAAGGTTGATCTTAGGCGAAACAAAATAAAAATGATAATTAACAGAAGAGTTCTCAAGGGTACAATTATTACCTCTAACTTCTCAGTCCACCATTCCTCTGAAGCATTAATGGTGTGCTTAATGGGATCCCAACCCAACCTAGTGGATCCCCGTTTCAGCTCCTTTCATAACTTCCACATCTTCAATTGATCTCATTTGTTCTTGAATTTTAGTCTATCATACTCTCTTCTTGTCAATTCTTTGAACATCTTCGAGATCCTTCTTGTCAATTCTTTGATCATCTTCGAGATATTTTGTTAACCTTCCTTTTTAAAGTATGTGCTAGACCTATTTCCATACTCAATCTCTTTAATGCAAAGATTATAAAAAATATTTGTTACTTTTTTATCCCACATTGTTGACGGACTCTTTTCTTTCATCTTAGCAATATTGAAACTAATAGAAGAATTTATAGTTAAACAAATTAACTTAACATATAACAAACTAAAAATGTTAAAATCGTTCTAAAATGAGAACGAAATAATTTGAATTAAACACCATTACAAAAAGATTAATAAATAAACCAAAAAACCAAATAGTAGGGCTCAGAGAAAGCCCAACCATTCTCATGAATCAAACACCTTTATAGAATGAGAATGAAAAAAAATAAAATAATAAAAAAGAAGAGCTCGAAAAGAGCACAGGGCTTGTAATGAACCAAACATCAATTTTCCATTAAAAGGACCGTTTCAATGTTTCAAATATTAGAAGCCACACTTTAATTCCATTGTATTCACACCTAATTGGATGAATGTATGTAATGCCCCCCAAAAAAAAACATTTTCCAAATGAAATTGTAACATTGTCCAAACAACAATTTTCAATAAAACTATATCCACATGTAGCATAGTATGTGCATTGCTACATTTCATAACCAAGAATACATGGCATTCCTTCATTTGATAACCATGTTTTAACAATAGCTGATTTAGATTAATGTTCTTGCTTGTAAATCTTAAAACAATCTTAGTATTTTGCAAGAACAATAGAAATATATGCCATAAAATTTAACCTCTTACTAATAACCACTTATGGAGGAATCATAAAAGGAAATAGATTTCCAAAATATAATGAGAAGGGGCATTTACATACATGCCACCCAATTCCAGTGTATTTTACATGTATAAAACCTAAAGTTTTCTTCTTATTATTATGAATCATAGAACATATCAATATGATCATGCAATTTACTAAAACTGAAAGCCACCCACAACAGAATTTACCGAGCCTTCCCAAGCATGCACTTTACCAAAACCGAAAACTACCCACTATAGAATTCACCAAACCTTCCCAACCATGCCTTTTAGCAAAACCGAGAACCACCCACAATGTGGCATGCTTGGTCTTTAGCTTTTTAGCAAAACCAAAATGTGTGTATCACACATTGCCAAATTTCACTAACATAGTGAAATATATGCACAAGATTCACTTCCATTTTTGTAAAGAAATGAAACAAAGATGAAATCCAAAATTCACTTCAACTGTAAAGGACATTATTCACTCCCACCGTAAAGCACCAAATTCACTTCCACTGTAATTTTTGAATGAACATAAACATCTTAATACATATAGAAACAATTTCATTCCATTTTTTCTTTGGCTTAATTATCAGTTGGAAGATGTAGCTTGTATGAATTGCTATTGGTTTGATACCAATAAAAGCAGTCGTTTCAGTATGTCAATAATACATATGTATTCATATTTTTTCTATTTTATTCAAATAGAAAAAACTGAAAAATAGATACCACATAAAGGAGCAACATAGTATATGAATGAAATCCAATTTGATGTATACTCTACTAAAAGAACTGTTAATTTTGAATCATCAACCAAACTGCCAGTAGCAAGACAAAGCTGCAAGGCTATGAATTTTCCAAACAGGATACCCGAAATAAACAGGCTTCATTCCCATCTCCCTCCCTACCTCCATATACATTGCATTAGAGAGAAATTATTGTTACAACAGATATGTGAACTCTACAGCATCCACACACACACACACACAGATATATGTGTGTGTGTATATATATATATATATATATATATATATATAGAACACCAACCTATCAAACTTACACATTTGGAAGTCAAAATTTTAATATTACAAAAAAGGAACAACAGACTCTTTGTTTTACCTCATCAGAACTCTGTTTACCTTTGTTTATTAGCCTCTGTTGATCCATGCACGAGAAACAAAACCCCAGTCGATTTTAGAGCTGCTGGTTGGGAAGGCAACAAATTGATCGTGGCTTCTACAAACTTCCGAAACTCTCATTTTTCTCCTCTTCTGCTCCACTCGACCTAGTTGGGAAAGCAACTAATTGATCACAGCCCCGTCCGCTCTCCTCCACTGCTTCCTAAATGCATTGAGAAAGGCAACCCTCATATTTCTTCCTCCGCTCCCATCTTTTTTTATTTTATGTTTTTATTGTGTTTGACTGGGTTTGATTTCGTTGTTCTTCATTACACAACTTGTGGAATTTTTCTTAATATATGTAATTTGATTGATGATCATAGGACCTTGCATTTCCTTACATTACAGTTGTATCTAATAGAATTTTTTCTTTTTTTTTTTTCCTCAAATCGAATTGATTGCACTCATTTCTAATCATTAAAAGGGTAGAATCAGTACGTTTTAAAATTTAGTTATTAACAGGTTAAACTTTAGGGCATTGTTGATAGATTTCGGGCATAACTAGCATTGTATTTTCTTATGACTAGTGGGATAATTCTTTTGTGCGGATTTTTTTTCTATGAATAAAAAGTTTAAATTAGCAGGAACTAGGTTTGTTTGTGACAAATTGGAAATTTTATTTTGTTGTTTTGTGGTTATGTAAACAGGCATTACTCAACTAAATATGATGTTCAGAAGTTATGTTCTTTGATCTTATCCCTTGTGATGGAGTAAAGTGAATATTTAATGTCCAAAGGCAACTTAATTGTTAGATTTACATTTTGCGAAGCAAAGTAACTTACAGTTCTATTTTTAATTTAGATGTGAAGTAAATTTGCATAACTTGCCATATGCATTTTTTTTTGCAAATCAAACCTCTTAGACTACATTTTCGTTTTTTTTTTCTTGTTCAATGACAGTGAAGGATTTTCCAGACATTTTAAGGACATAACCACAATAGCACTAGCAACTACAGAATTTCCAAAGAAAACAACCTTTGTTGCTCAAGCTACACAATGATATAATAAATCATGAAGGAATTCTCCAAATTTCACAATTTCTTATGTAAAGAGATTTAGCTCTCAAAGCTTTACTTTATCAATCCATATGAATGATGATCATGATGATGCTGATGACTTCAATGACAAGAGATTCTGAGAAGGAAAGGCTCTACTGGGTACAGATTTCATAGTGATATTAAAGTTGATGAATTCGATAGATTTGATTCAGACAGTAGAATAGAGTTTGCAAAGGAAGCAAAACATAGAGTAAAAAATCGTGGTCCACCAGCAAGGCTGCCTCTAAGTCCCCAAAGCTCAGGTTGGCAAGAAGATAAAGCAACAACAAGCAATTGGTCAGCTAATTTGGTTCCTTACATCCATCAAAAGATACCTAATTATGAAGAACTAGCAGCTCGATTTGAAGCACAAAATTTTCATAAAACATGTTTTTTACATCTCAGCCTTTTTCCTGTATGAAGTTCTTGTTTAATGAATAGACAAAAGATAATATTTAGTTGTTAGATATGTAAATACATCGGAACTTGGTGGTATGCATGTAAATGCCCATAAAATAATGATTTTATATGTAAATACATAGGATTTGGGTGGTATGAATTAAAAGATTCTTACTTTATTGAAATCCCATTTGACCCTTGCTGTAGCACTTAGTTTCTGTAAAAAAAAGCAAAGTACTATGGTATATACAAATAAAATTCTGTATAAACTTCTATATGTAAGCTTTTATAAACCCAACAATCCTAAACAATTATATGCCATCCTTTCAATTTTTCATGCATTTTTTTCATGATATTATATAAACAGAGGCGATGCATTGTTCTTGAAAACAACTTTGTAACTGCACATTGGATGACCTTGCAGTGATCTGAGATGAAAGCATTTGGCTGACATACCATAATGCATGCTAACCAAGTCCTAAATAACCATAAAGATGTCTCCACATTTTTCTTCAAAAGCAAACCTTGCTTAAATGAGCTATTCTCAAAGTCTGCCCAAGTTTGCAAGAGTACATACCTAACAGCCATACTTCTATTGTATTTACATACGATTTTTGAAGTGCTCCATTAGTACCTATAATGCATTTATGTTCTTATGTATTTATATATTATATTTTTTTGTATATTCTTCTATTTATTGTTTTCCTTGGAAGATTTATATACATGCCACTAAATTCTTATGTATTTGCATGGAATTGGGTGGATGTATGTAAATGCACCTTCTAGAAATATTTGCATCAAAATTATTCTCAACTTTATCTAAATTAATACTTCCAATGTTATACATTTCATTTGCTTGTTGAGAATAGTGATGTATAGCTTTCGGATCATTTGAGTTTCTGTCAAATCATTAAACAAATCTCAAGCATACATCAAAACCCAAGAAAATGATTTTGGAAGTTAGAAAAAAATATAAATTCTAACAATCTCTCTCTCTCTCTCTCTCTCTCTCTTTATAT
>NEWO01000789.1:217890-228174 GCA_003013225.1 Phalaenopsis aphrodite | reverse complement strand
CTGAAGAGGCAGTAAGTTCGTAGCTTCGTTTGTAGCAGTCATCATTTGATTTATTGCAGATTCTGTAAAGGTTGTTGAAGTTGTCTTTGAGAAATCTTTCTAGCATTTTTTGAGTTGAAGTTGGAGTTGTATTTGTTGGACACTGAAGGATAAGACTTCAGGTTTGAATTTCCATTAACTGCTAATATCATCATCATGTATTTAATTCATTCTTTTTGAGCCTAAGCAGATTTCAGAATTTTGGTCGTGTGATCAAAACATTTTTTGTTTTCCAAAGATATTTCCGAGCCAATTAATAACCGACCAAAAGACTTAAGATCGTTGAACTTCTTCTTTAATATAATATCAAAAGAATTTTTTTTAAGAGAGCATTTTAAGTTTCATTAATAAGGGGAAACTCGAACACCAATTTTTGATTATACGTCCACCTCAAGCTTCTTCTCAGGGAGACTTTTCTTTTGCTTTGATTTTTTTTCCATGTGTTGTTGAGAATTACTATATCTGCTAGAGCACAATTTAAAGATTTTGAATGTCTTAATTCAATCTTTGAATTCTGTTAACAATTTGATCAACTGTAGAGATTCTTCATCCTTAAGTAAAGAACTTATAAATGTTGGTCCAAGGTTGCTCTTCAGTCACAAGGTTAATTTCCTTTAACTCATAAACCATTGATTTAATTTCCTCCTCAAATTCTGGTGGAACATTTTCTGTTAGCTGATCAGTAGAGTCATCATCTATATCGAGGCAATCCTCTCCTGATTCACTCATAACAACCATGCAATATTCTGAATCATCGACTGTTCCAACTGTACGAAATCTTAGACCCTATTTAGAGTTGGGAGTTCAAATTTTAACATTCCATATTTTTTCAAAAAGTTGTAATTTATTTTTTGTATTTATTTTGGCAAATGTCCCTGTTCAATTAACTTTTGTACATAAGGTTAAAAGTAACCCAAAGGTAATTCCATTAACTCATTAGTATCATTGTCAAAGTTTACATGATTTTCAAGATCAGTAGAGGTAGAAGCACGATAAAATCTGATCAGCTTTGAACCAACACTACGAACTTCCTTGGCCTCTAAACTCTCAATCTTATGAGGAAGAATCAGAGTAAGGGTCATAGCATTCACATAGTAGTTTATCCGATCATACATTGTCTTGTATTCACTTTTCTCCTTATTTTCTAAGGATAACTCATATTGAGGTTTCGTCTATTTTGTCATCATTATGTCATCCTCGTAACTGTCTTCATCATCAATGTTGATGGCTGGCCTGTTCCGTTCGATAATTAAGTTAGTTCTTCCTTGTCCACGTCCCCGGCCTCAACCGCGGGTAGTCGGACTAAAAGAACCCCCACCAACTTGTTGTAAGAGATAGGTGGAAGATCGCTGAAGCAGAGTTGAATGGCTTCCTCTATTTAATTTTTTTTAATCTTCACTTTTATTTGTTGTGATTTCACGAGAGAAGACGGTTTTTTTTTAGGCGCATAGTAGGCAGCATCTTCATGAATGCCAACTTCATGAATTGAGAACGGTTGTAGATCTCCCTTGATGCAATGCTCTTGTACTTCTTTGTAGTACTTGATGCATTGGTGTAAATAAGATGGAACCATGTTGTGTTAGTGAATCCATGGTCGACCCAGTAAAGCGTTGAAAGAGGTTTCGGCGTCGATGATATGAAACTTGGCGGTTGTTGCTAGTTCTTCAACATTCATAAACAGTGCAATATATCCAAGGGCTCTCTCTCCCTTTTGGTTGAATCCTCTTAGCATCATTTTATCGATCGTAAGCTCTTGACCTTCAATGTCCAAATTGGTCAATATCTGTAGACTCATGAGGTTGAGGGACGCTCCAAGATCTATTAAAACTCTTGACAATACAAATCTGCCGATGTTAATAGAGATGTAAAGTGGACGATTATGTTTGGTGGTATCGAGCTGCAAATCTTCATCTGTGGAGGTCACCGCAGGCTATTCTTTCAACGAGCAAACGCCATCTGAGGATGTGCTGACCAACTGAGTTAAGCAAATCTCTGGGTCAAACAAGGTTGTAACAAGAGCTTCTCTCATCTCCTTTGACAAGATCAGAGTGCGTAAATGCTTAATTGGACCGGCAACTTCCTAATTTGAGCTATTACGTTGTAATACAATTTGTATGATCCTCCAATTTTCTCTTGGTTGTGTGGTTCTTCCACTGGTGGAAGTGGAGGTAGCTCTTCTCGAGTTATTATCAGTTTTCCTTTCTCTGTCGGAGCTATTCCTGGGGATAATACTTTCCGGCTCCTTAGGTTACTTCTATAATTTCTTCTTCCTGAGGTACCTTAGTTGACTTTTCTAGTTTTTCTTCTTTGCCAGAAAGATCTAAGTTGATGGCAAGTGGTACACCCTGGAGCTCGAGGATTGGTTCTTGACTCCTGGTGCTATCGTAGTTGGTATCATTGATTTCTTCTTCGGTCTTGTTAGTGAGTTCATCAGACTTAAGTACGGTTTGAGGATCATTTTGGGGATCAAGATCGAAGCTAGATTGGTCAAAATCAGTTACATCATCACTAAAAATAGTTAAAATGTAGTTGAAATCACAATCAATGTATTCTTAAAGGGGCAAAAAGATAATCATACAAGGTCAGTGGTTCGAGGATTTTCTTCCCCAAATCTAAGACAACCAATTTAGTAGAGGCAACTCGTATCCTACCCCTCATGCTATCAATCTTTGTAGTAGTGTTCTTCTTCTTCTTTGTCTTTGAAAATGATGGATCTTGTGGCGAAGTCTTCATCTCAAGCTTCACAGGCTGAAGATTTTGAATGGAGGCTTGTTTTGATGCGCTCTGGATTTGATTCAATATTTTCTTGGATGATTTGCTCTAAACTTCATTCCATTCTTTTTTTCTGATATATGTAGAAGATTATTTTGATGAATCTTGTATTTGGTTTAAGAACCTCTTGAGCACATCCCAAGTTGTACTCCATCCCTCTTCTTCGGTATACAAATTAATCGGAGAGATTGGTTCTGCTGAAATCATATTTATAGAACCTTTTCCAGGTTCTCTTAAATATTTTTTTGGGATCGTTATATTCCCTTCTTTAAATTTCTTCTTGATCCAATCCTTAAAGATGAAACATTTTTCTATAGTGTGCCCAAGCAACTTGTGGTACGGGCAATAATTTGGTTGATTCTTCTTGTTGACCTCTTCAGGTTTCTTTGGATCTGGTAGTCTGAACTCGGGCTTCTTCTTGAGACTTCTGAACAGTTTGGATACGGCTTCATATTTGAAAAAATACACCATTTTATGTCGTTCTATCAAAGATATTCTTTTATTCTCTATTCTGGATGATCCTCCTTGAGGTGGTCGCTGGTTGGACTGGCTACTATATTTCTGAGCATGCTGAGAAAATTGGTGAGGGTTTTCTGGATATATCTTCGTTAGCTGTTTTCTTCGTGAGAATCTATATATTTGATTTATTCTTGAAGACTGCTGGCTTTGCTAAGTAGCTTCTCAAAAGATATGATGGTGAGTCCCATGAGCATGAAAGCTAATGGCCCATGAATGTTTTTAAGTAAAATCTCAATTGTTTGATGTTCCTGTAACTGAGGTTCACACTTTATGCTAAGGTTTCACCACCTCAACATGTAATCCACCAAAGTCTCATTGAGCGTTTGGTTTTCCATCATCAGCTCTCCTATAGACACATGATGTTGTGCTCTAACAAATCTTTTCAAAAATAATTGTTCCAGCTCAGCAAATGTATTAACTGATCCGTTGGGTAAATCAACATACTAATCAAAGGTGATCACTAACAAGTTGCTGATGAACTGTTGGAAGAGTAAGGCTTTGCTATTTCTTGTGTTGCCACAACTAGCTCGGAAGTGTGCTATATGTTGACTTGGATTTCCAGTCCCATCAAATATCTTGATGTTTGAGGACACGAAACCCTTAGGGAAGCGTACGACATTGAGTTCCTCTGGATAGGGTCTACCTTTTAAATTAATGCACCACCCTTAGATTAGGTTACGGCCTCTTGAACCTGCTCAACCATTTGCTTAAATTCCTTCTCTGGTATGACATTTGATGGAGAATTCTTCTTTAATTGCTCATCTCTGTTGGCTGAGGTAACTTCTCTTCTTTCATCTATAATATGTATAATTTCTGGTTGTTTAACCTCTAGAGAGGCTAACTGTGGGGGTTGAGATTGTCCTTGAATTGTGGTCATAGCAGTCATGGCTGCGACCATCTCTTCTATTCTTTTCTCCAATTGGCTGACTTGCTCATCCCTTAAGAGGATAGCTCTACACAACTCATCTACGGTGTCTTCTTCGATGAGAGGTTGAGCCTCACACGCAGATGTAGCGGCTCTGATTTTGATAACGAGGACATCCATGAAATCCTCTTGTAGGTAATCATTATAGTCAAAGTCTTCATCATCATTAATGGAGACTCCATGTTCCCGGGCCAACTTGGAAATCTTGACTCAAAGCTTTTCAACTTTTTCTTCAATTATTGATTCCTAAATTGCTTTAAGATTTGGAGGACCTTGCTGGACCTCCTCCTCTTATTCTTCCATCTCACTGGCAATTGTTGTGACAATGTCAGATACTTCGGACCCTGGCTTCATTCCATGATCTCGCCTTCGGGCTCACCGGACTATATCAATACAACGACCTTGGGTATCCACACCTTCTTCTTTGACGGTGATGACTTGAGATGAAGAGTCTCAGCAGAAACATTGGTATGTCAAAGAGAAGTATGCTCCCCATGGTGCAAATAGACTATAGTACTGGGTAATCTCTTCATCTTTTTTATTGAAACTTTAGGATTATCTTTATAATGGGTGATCGGCAGAATTCTTAGACCCAGTAGTGACTTGGATGGTCGATGACCTATGGTCCTAGTAATGGTAGAATCGGTGGTAACTATAGCAGTATCAACACTGTTCCCCAAGCAAAACCAGACAAGAATATGAGTAGGCCAATTTTTAGTTGACTTTCGAGATCGTTTGGTGGATCTGATGTCTTTTGAAATCTCTTTCATCATTTGAAGGGTTATTGCATGCCCTACTTATTTAAGTAATTCACTGACTGAACAACCCTCTTGGCGACTAGCCTCTGAAAAACTAAACTGACTCGGGTGATAGGAGCAGTCTTCTTCCTCTCCTCACCTTGTCCATGAAGCGATGGTAATGCAGCAGTGATTTTTTGGATACTCTTGTATCCATCGGTATCCATTAAAGAATGGAATCTACTTCCCCATAGAAGCGAATAGGTTTCCAGTAATTTCAACTCATCTTGGTGGGGATCTTCCTTAGCAAGTATCTCCTTAGGAGCCTAGGCTTTAGTGACCCTCTGAACTCTCCTGTTGGGGTTTCTCCTTTGAGTTTGGATTAGTGGTGCAGTCTTTGAACATGATCCAATTTCGAACACTGATGGTGGGACAGCTGATCCCTCAATCAGATCCTTAATAATCTTTACTCTTTCCCCTTAGCAGCAGCGGGAACGACATGCTTGGTAGTTTCCATAGTGGCAACAGTAGTCTTGGCCTTCTTATAGGAAGGGAAGTCCTAAAGACAGTTCAGGTTAAACTCAGCAGACGGCTCCTAAACTTCTGGAGTGGTGACTTTCATTATGACGAACGATGCCTTCCCAAGGATAACCTTGAGGTCTTCGAATTCGGTTCCGGACTTAATGGTAGGAGCAACATTGTGGGCTTCATGGCTTGTCGGTAAGTTGCAAGAAAAATTCAGCGCTGGTTAGGCCATCGTAGCAGCTTTAAAATAGAAAGCTCTAGGGTTAGTTATATGGCCAAAACCTTGTAATCTTAGTGCAAGCACTAAAAACTAACAGAGTTCAATCTGTAGACCGGGTAAGTCTTAGTTTGTGGGAATTTTAAAATTGTTAGTAAAAAGGTATTTAAAAGTAGAAAATTTTAATTAATTTTGAAGTGCGTGTGGCACAACACAGTTTGATTTAATTTGCAAAATAGCAAATTAAAGTCGAAAAGGAGATGTGAAGTGTCTAGGACCTAGTGTGGGACCCATTTAGTAACACACAATGCCCAGGTGGAACTAGTCCACCAACACACCTATTGGGGGTCGGTACGACGCCACATGAAGATTTAAATAGTCCTTAATGACCTCTTAAACCCCTCCGTTCAAAGGTGATTGAACAGGCAGTCCTTAACAAAAAATTGGATGTACTTTTCTAAGACAAAAAAGGGTAAATTTAGATGATTTGAAGAGGTTTGATAAGATTTTTGAAGAGATTTCGAG
This sequence comes from Phalaenopsis aphrodite, assembly GCA_003013225.1. Classification (NCBI taxonomy): domain Eukaryota; kingdom Viridiplantae; phylum Streptophyta; class Magnoliopsida; order Asparagales; family Orchidaceae; genus Phalaenopsis; species Phalaenopsis aphrodite. The sequence goes on along the minus strand of NEWO01000789.1, from coordinate 221,915 downwards.
AATTTAGGCATTTTGGAAAAATTAGGGTTTTAGGGGCATTTTGGTAATTTTGGAGAAGTTTGGGGGCAAAAGCTAAAAATTTGGATTTTTGGTGGAATTGATATAAATTATGGATATTAATCATAAAATCACCTTTTTTGATCCGTAAGACCAAGGGAACCCTCATTTTGGATCCACTATGTGTTGGTCCTATCCATCCTAACGTAGGGCTAAGAATTTGGGGGACCACCTACATGAGTCTCCGGAAGAGTGGGAAATCAGGTTAAGCATGTTTGGCTTAAGGTTTAGCTTGTGAGTGAAAGTAAAGGGGGTCACGTTTGTGGGTGCAAGATTTACTAAGGACACACCACCCAGGGCTAATCCTAAGGCCAAACAATCCTATAGGGATTCCTCTTGAGCTCTGCCATGTTGGTTTCAACCTGCTATGTGCTAGAGGTCAAAACCAAGCATGTGGAACTCAAAGAAGAGCAAAGATGTGTTTAGAATTTATAATGAGGTAGGGTTCCATTACTAGTCATCTATGATAGTCAACAGGAAAGTCTTATGGCTAACACATAGACTTCTAAGGAAGAAAGTCTATACCTCAACAAAAGTGAGGTCAACACATGGTAGGACTATAAGAGGGTAAAGCTTGGCATTGATTGGATAAGATTGGTTTAGGTAGCATTTGCACTTCAACAAAAATTTTGATTAGTTTAGTACTGACAGAGAAATGGAAGTATAAAATGGTATTATCAAGCAAACCTTGACCATAATGATTGAAGCCATCATATTTCCAAGATTATGTTTTTTATCTTGTAATGTCAACACAAATAAATGAACACTCATTTGATGATTCTAAATATTATAAAAAATTCTTGAGCATTTAGATGCAGATAAAATTGAGCTCTATTGCCTACCAAAATCATTAACGATTTAATAGGTTATAAATGCAATCCTAACCTCATTCATAAAAAAAGTTTTATAATGTTATTATCTATAAGAACATGAATGTCGACACTAATTTGGTTGAAGGAGTTGCCCGTAAGAAGTTGTTGGTCACCAGAATCGAAATCCTATCGCTCGCTTCGGAAGGACATTTTAATATTTAGAAAAAAAATCATGAAATCAAACTAAACCCATATTCTTCATAATTTAAATGAAAGAGTGATGTACATCAAACCATGTATCTATCCTGAAGGATAAACACAAGACTTGAGGATGAGGCTCAATCAAATAAACTGAGAAATATATGACGTCCGTTTGGTTTGCAAAACTATTTTATTTGACGATAATTTCCCCTATTTAATATGAAGAATTAAATAGTGTTTATAATAAGCTAGGTTCGGACAAGCTTCCTGTAATGGCAAGTTTCTATAGTTAATTACATCTTAAATGACTGGAGTCACCTAAGAAAACTCTCGATAAAAATCAGGAAATATTATCTTCAAGGAGTTCAAAAGGATAGGACTTTTCAATAAGATCGGACAAAAAGGTGTGAAGGGGGGAATGGTTCAAATTTCAAACATTTATTGTAGAATCTAAAGGAGGAAGAACTACAAGATGTCACAGATCCGGGGGAGAACCTCGGTGACTTCTTAGTCCATCCTATTGTTTGGCTTCAATTTAGAGGAGAAATATTTAGGTGTTTCATCCTGCAGATTTTATTGTTAGGGCTTACATTTGTGTGAAATGATCACACAAATAGCTTGGAAGATATGAGGATTTAGTTTGTAAAGACGACAACCTCAGAATCCTAAGACGGGTTAGGGCTTAGATTGTACAGCAGGGCTATGCATAGGACTAAAGATGAGGTGAGAATTTATGTTGCATAAGTAAACAACCTCGAAGTTCTATGGAATTTTTGTTTAATTCTAAGGAAGGAAATGGTTTATCTTGGGAAGACAGGTTTTGCTGTTGAAGATGATCGTGCAGCCCACCATGCTAGCTCCAAGCTCCTTATCGTGACTAGTTTAAGATTTCTATGTTGTCAAGTTTTGATGTCAAATCAGGTGGCCCTATGGTTGTAGTTCCTTAAAAATTTGTTGGGACATGCTAAAGTTGATTAGTGTGACACCGGTTAGGATCTTACAGTTCCCTCATTCTGGCACCACTATTTTCTATTGGATTCACTTAGTCCAAATGAATTTACTAAAGTCAACTTAATGATTTCAATAATTTCATTTAAACCGTAGGAAGCTCTGTCATCAACCATAGGTTACCTCCTCTGAGGGATTCCTGATCATTTGATATATACAACTTAATTTAGTTGCAATTGTAATTTTTGTGATGTTTGTGATTAAATTTTCAGTTGTTTTATATTTTAAATGTTGTGGAGGTATTTTTATCTAGGTTGATTTTAATTTTGGTTTTGGGGTTTTATTTTATGGTTATCCTAGCAGTTTTGGTTTTCATGTAGGGTGACTTTGTTGTTTAGCATGCATGTTTTGTAAACATAAAGTGTACAGTATGATAGTACAAGAAAGACGACACTGTAAACTATAAAAGCGACTTAGCAAGTCTTCTCGTTCTACCAACTGAAACTTAAAATGCATGTGAGAGCATTTTATATAAAGCTTAAAAGTAAGGTTTTAGTGATCTACCCAACCCTAGGTCATATCTTGGTGGGTTCCTACTAATTTGATTAAGGATGATTTTTGTTAAACAAAACATATTAAGTTTAGTAGACCTCCAAGGTATCCAATAGACCTAGAGAAAGAAGCAGGTCAATGCTTCCCTCTCACTGCCTGGTGAAAAGTCTCGAGCTCTTTTTAAACTTATTATGTTGCTTAATAACCCTTCCTATAAATATCTTTAACGCTTAGTGAAACTTAATGTTTCAATTATCCCTAAGAGTAGGGTAATTATCACTAATAATTTGATTTGAGGATTATGTGGGTGAAGACCCTTAAAGGGGCAAGTGAATGTCATCAGGTCACTTAGCCAACCTTTTAATTTGAGCTCGTAGTGTTTTTAAAGATGTTCAATTTTTAATTATGTTCACTTTTCTAATCCTCATTTAATCAGATTTGATTTAGCTTAGGTCACTACTTAGCCCTTTTGACTTTTGATAGATGACTCAGTTATATTTTGCAAGAGCATGAATTTTTAGGTGATAATGATTCATTATCAAAATCTTTAAAATTCATTTGAATCATCAAATAAGGGTATTAAATGGTGAGTTATTAACACCAAAAACCATGCCCCTAAGTCTAGGATCATTTGGTGGACTAGACTTCTAAATTTTAATAATTTAAGGAAATTACAAATTTATCCTTTGATACAAATCATGAGATTGGTTTCTACCAATTAATCCCCTTATGTTTCAATCATCCAAATATGTTGATTAGGAAGAGAGGTTACCCTTTCCCCTTTCTTGAATTAAGCCTAGATGTTAATTAAGGCTAAATTTCCAAAATTACACTTTTGTCCCTAAGGCTCTAATACTTCATAGTTCATGAAATTTAATTCAAATGACCTTGGAATTTTTATCGCACCTCACTCATGGGTCAATTAAGACATCAGAGGAGAAAAAGTGATTTTTCAAATTTTATTTTAATTTAAATATTTATTTATACGCAATAAATAGGATTTTTTTAAAAAAATCCATAACTTGACCAAGGTAAAGCCTAATCCCTTGAAATTTTGTTAGAAGTTCATAACTTATACAAGAGAATCATTGGGACCAAATTTCATGATTTTTGAGTTATAATTTGAACTATTAGAATTATTTTAAATTCGGGAGCATTTATGAACTATAAAATATTTTATATGTGAAAATTTAAGTTTTATATTTTTATTAAACCTCTCTGAGGTTAAGGAACCCATAGAAATAAATTTCATATTTTTTTTATTTTCTTTGAATTGTTATAATTATTTTAGTGAAAATCCATTTTTAGCCTTTAAAAAATTGTTTTATGCTTCAAAATTCAATACCTTTACTTAGAAAATTAGGAAAAATATTTCAATTGCTCTTAAGTGCTTGTGAAACAATTTAGAACATTTTCAATAATCTTATTATATTTGTGATTTGTATCATTTTTTAA
>NEWO01000789.1:172379-203378 GCA_003013225.1 Phalaenopsis aphrodite | reverse complement strand
GAAGCCATGAAAATGTTTAAGAAATTTTGATGATCTTTTCACTTCGATCTTAATTTACATTCAATCTAGCCAATTGATTTGTTAAAATATGTTGAGTTTTACAACCTAAGTGAAGATTACATCCAAGATTCAGGGAGGTCAAAGCCCTTGGAAATTGGGTGCAAATAAATGGGGAAATAATATTATCGGGGGTAGAATTGGATATTTTAGAGTGACTGACTAAAATCCCCAATTTGGTCCTCTCATTTGGGTGTTGAAGTGTAGATGTTAGCCCTCAGGTGAGGGGAACGTGGGAGCTCCGAATTGAGAGCCGGTATCCTCTTAGCCTAGCCGTAGATTCAGTAAACAAGCGTAGGATTAGTCAATGTTTTTTTATGCCTGGACCAAAGGGTAAAGAATAGGTATGCTCCAATTTGGCATAATATAAATTGAACTAATTCATTTTATCCATTCACTATGATTTCTTGACAAGGAGAATGATGTTTTCTTATATATTGAATATCACAATTAAACCCTACTTAATATCATTAGTTATTTAATAGTTATTAAATTTACTTATTTATTTCAATTGTCTATTAGTAACAGATAAGCAAATTGAACTTTGTTGTTGTAATTAAAGTATTATTTTTCTAAAATCTTGGTTTGTAACTCTAAACTACTCCCTGTGGGATCGATATCTAGGACTCAATTAGAGCCCTATATAACTCAAGTGGTATGTATACTTACGTTGATAAGTGTGACTTTACAATTATTGAATATTTATTACGTTCATATTTATCTTATATTTTATTGCATATATAAATTCGTTGTCAGGTGCAAATGGCCAAATCTTAGGTTTGGGCTAGGTTAGCTATGACCTTGAGCCCAATTAATTGATCAACATTGTGTAGATGATTGTCATGAAGATTTTTGGTGAAGACTTGAAATGATTTTGTGTTCAATTGGGGGCTCAATTTGAAGGATTTTGGGACTTTGGTCAATTTGGGCATGTTGAGCTAGACTTAGGTCTAGATTGGGCTAGGCTTGGGAAAATTCCAAATTTATTGTTGATAATGGTCAATAGAAATGTGATGAAGAGTTTTCAACATAAATTGGCTGCCAATTTTTGGTTTAAGACAATCAATTTGGTGGAATTTTGAGGTATGAACAATTTAGGGCAACATTGGCGCTTTTGGACTTGGGTCAAAATTAAATTAAATTAGGGCTTTACCAAGGCAAATTAAAGGTTAATTTTGATGCCTAAGAAAGTTATGAATAGTTTTCAACATAAATTGTGGCAAATTGAGTAGGCTATAGGTTCAATTTTGTGAGATCAAGTCATATGGCCAAAATTGGGAGTTTCATTTAGATTAAAATTGGGCCCAAAGCATGGGTCAATTGAGAATGGATTTGGTTTATATTAGTCATACAGAAGATGAATTTGAGTTTAGAATTGAAATTTAGGGAAATTTGGACCAATTTGATGGACATTTAAGGTAAATTTGGGGAAAATTAGGCCTTTGAAGGCAATTTGGGGGTTTTGGTCAAAAAGTTCAAATTGCTCAAAGTGGGTCATGTGGTAGTTGTGAAAAAAGAAAGTGGAAATATTTGGAAGGTTTTCGGGGATTTTTTGGAATTTTTGGAATTTTGGGCTAAGGAGGGGCATTTTGGTAATTTGGCAATTTTTTGGTGATTTTGGGTAATTTGGATTTTTTCCAAAGGTTTGAAATGATTTTTGAACAAATTTTGGTATTTTGGGTCAATTTGGAATTTTTGGCCAAATTTAGGGTTTCAAGGGTACTGAGGTAATTTAAGGGAGTTCAGGGGCAAAAAGGTCAAGTTGAGTATTTTTGGTAGAATTGGGGAGCTAACCATCATATATGAGCTATGGACCAATGGAAACCCCATTCAGGTTTTCTATGTACTGGTCTTAGCTAAACCTCAGCCTAAGGCTAGTAGGTTTACAGGACCATCTATATGAGTCTCCCGAAGGATCAAGGGATCAAAGTCAAGGAATTTTGGGTTTACAATATTGAGTGATTGTGAATGAGGTTATTGTAGTGAATGTCTTAGCTCTAGACCAACACACAGAGTCAACCCTAAGGGCAAGCAGCCCTTTGGGAACTCACCTTAAGCTCTCTTATATTGACCCCACCTACTAAGTGCTAGAGGTTAGGACCACTATGTGGAACTTCAAGTTAAGTAAAGAAGAATTTGGAATTTCTAATGGTGAGGGTTCCCTGCCTAGTTTTCTAGGAATAGNCATGAAGATTTTTGGTGAAGACTTGAAATGATTTTGTGTTCAATTGGGGGCTCAATTTGAAGGATTTTGGGACTTTGGTCAATTTGGGCATGTTGGGCTAGACTTAGGTCTAGATTGGGCTATGCTTGGGAAAATTCCAAATTTATTGTTGATAATGGTCAATAGAAATGTGATGAAGAGTTTTCAACATAAATTGGGTGCCAATTTTTGGTTTAAGACAATCAATTTGGTGGAATTTTGAGGTATGGCCAATTCAGGGAAACATTGGCGCTTTTGGACTTGGGTCAAAATTAAATGAAATTAGGGCTTTACCAAGGCAAATTAAAGGTCAATTTTGATGCCTAAGAAAGTTATGAATAGTTTTCAACATAAATTGTGGCAAATTGAGTAGGTTATAGGTTCAATTTTGTGAGATCAAGTCATATGGCCAAAATTGGGAGTTTCATTTAGATTAAAATTGGGCCCAAAGCATGGGTCAATTAAGAATGGATTTGGTTTATATTGGTCATACAGAAGATGAATTTGAATTTAGAATTGAAATTTAGGGAATTTGGGACCAATTTGATGGACATTTGAGGTAAATTTAGGGAAAATTGGGCCTTTGAAGGCACTTTGGGGGTTTTGGTCAAAAAGTTCAAATTGCTCAAAGGGGGTCATGTGGTAGTTGTGAAAAAAGAAAGTGGAAATATTTGGAAGGTTTTGGGATTTTTTGGAATTTTTGGAATTTTAGGCTAAGGAGGGGCATTTTGGTAATTTGGCAATTTTTTTGGTGATTTTGGATAATTTGGATTTTTTCCAAAGGTTTGAAATGATTTTTGAACAAATTTTGGTATTTTGGGTCAATTTGGGATTTTTGGCCAAATTTAGGGTTTCAAGGGTACTGAGGTAATTTAAGGGAGTTCAGGAGCAAAAAGATCAAGTTGAGTATTTTTGGTAGAATTGGGGAGCTAACCATCATACATGAGCTATGGAACAATGGAAACCCCATTCAGGTTTTCTATGTATTGTCTTAGCTAAACCTCAGCCTAGGGCTAGTAGGTTTACAGGCCAATCTATATGAGTCTCAAGAAGGATCAAGGGATCAAAGTCAAGGAATTTTGGGTTTAGGGTATTGAGTGATTGTGAGTGAGGTTATTGTAGTGGATGTCTTAGCTCTATACCAACACACAGAGTCAACCCTAAGGGCAAGCATCCCTTTGGGAACTCACCTTGAGCTCCCTTATATTGACCCCACCTACTAAGTGCTAGAGGTTAGGACCACTATGTGGAACTTCAAGTTGAGTAAAGAAGAATTTGGAATTTCTAATGGTGAGGGTTCCCTGCCTAGTTTTCTAGGAATAGTTGATAGAAAAGACCTATGGCTAGACCCTAGGCTACTAAAGAGGAAAATCTAAACCTCAACCAAAAGTGAGGCCAACAATGAACAACATGCCTTTGTAGTGAGCTGCTGAAAAAGAAAGAACAATGATTTAATCAACCAACCAATTCATTTAGATTAGTGTTGAAAAAAAAGGTTAATAAAAGTCTCTATAATAGGCTAAGCTCATCTTTACAATCCAATTTTGTGTCTTCGGTACCTAAGAAAAAACATACTTTTCTAGGGCGGTAATAGTGGTGACAAAAAAAAATTTCATAATTGAAGCAAAAATGCATTTCTATTTTCTATTGAAATTTGATGGGGGTTAAATTATGTATTATGAGGCTCAAAGACTTTGTATCTATAAAAACTCTCAAGATGGGTGATGTTAAGCCCGTTGGTTGTATGATACAATTGACGGCACTTGAGGGCATGGATATGTGAGTGACAAGCTAGATCATAAAGCTTGAATGTGAGATTCATGCATATGTGCTAATTTCATGGCTTATAATAACAAATTTTGTTGGATAATAACAATTCCTATAAAAACTCACGTGTGAGATCTAAAATAATGAAGTGATCAAAGTGTGCTTTGTAGTCCTAGAATTTTAAATGTGAGTTCCTCAAATGTAGATTTATATTCTAAAAGAATATTGCAAAATATTTTTTGAGGATGTTCACAATTTTAGATATCAATCCTTTATTCAAATACTATTAAGAAACCTAACTATGTGAGCATCTCACCTTATTTTATATCCACAAATACCATGTAATAGCAATGCAAACAAGATGGAAAGATGAAATGCAGACGCGATGCATCTATTGAATGTCAACTAAGTCAAAGTTTATGTCACCTTAAAAATCCAATTTTTTAGGTCCATACAGCTGAAATGTTCAAGCTCTACTTTCATATATTTAATTAAAGAAACCAACTTCATGTCAAAATATTTAGCTGAGGAACCTCAAAATGAAGAGGCAACTAACTAGAGCCAAAATGTTATAAACATGATTACTCATACACATGGTGTTAGAAGTGTACAAATAGTTATGACATTTCTCCACCTTTAACATGAACAAATGAAATTTTGATAACATTTGATGAATTTCCTAAGAATTAGTATCAGAATGTTGAAGTGATTCCTACTAGCCTCGACAAAATCTAAGTTCTTTATAATACAAGAACATTAGTAGATATGAGTATAATATCATGAATTGAAACCATTTGAGTAAATATCAAATTCCAAAAAATAGAGAAGATAGAAAAAAAAAAGGAATTATTATTGAACCTTTTCCTAAATTGATAGCTTAAAGGCTCTAATTGTAGGAGTAAAATTAATAGTCAACATAATTATAAGACCCACAAGAAATTATATCATGCATATTTTATGTAGAGCTTCTCTTTCCTTGTGCTTCTTCCTTAACCTTTTTCGTCTTTGTTGTTGTCTTTTTGACTTATGGTTGGGTTGAACACTAAAAGTTTTCATAAACATATTTGGCTCAATGTTTTCATTGTGTTCATCTAATCACCATGGAATTATGCTTCCACTTGTGCTTACGTGAAGTCATAGCCCAACAACACAATTTCTTTCACAACAAACCTCTCCCAATTAAGTTAGCAATCATAATAACTTTAGCTTGAGGCTCCATATTGGATATACAAATGGTCATTAGACCTTGTTTAGTATTTTTCTCACTTATAACCTGATATCTAGCTTTTTCAGTAACACTCAAGCTTTGGTCTCAAACCAATAAGTAGAGGGTTGCAGCAGAGCTTAAAAGGGTGTTCTCAGATATGAAAGCCATCATGGTGAACTTTTGACTCAACAATGAATAATTTTAGATTCAACATAAATATTGATTTTTGAACTATGACTCAATTTATAACTTATAGGCAAAATACAAAAATATATTTGAGTCTAAATATTTTTTATTAGTTGCCCCAAACTTGACTAATCAATTGAACTCTATCAACTTTTGTAACAAGTTCAAAGCCAACTCCAATTAAAATCATAGGCTATTTAAATTATCAATAAAAAAAATTAACATTAAAAAAATATTTTTTTTCAAAATTTAATGGTTAAAAAAAATTTGTAAAAATTAAAAGCCTAATTATGTTATTTGTCCCAATTAATTCCTCACATATTTATGATTTTAATATTATAAACGTTTAAATTAATAGAAAGAACTTTTTTTCTCATTCATTCATAATAAAAGAGCTAGATTTATAGAACGGAGACAAGGATAACTTTCAGCTCTTGTAATATCTTGTGGTCTTATTCAATTATTTAAAATTAGATAATATATTTTAAAAGTGAAAACCTTGATCAGATTTATTTTAAAACTAATATTAATTAAAAATTGTAAAAAAAAACATCCCCTAAACATGAAAACTTTCTCACAATAAGAATAAAAAACTAAAACAAATGCAATATTTCTGAAATATATTTTCTTATTTACAAATAGCTGAACGAGCGATGAAGAATTTCTTTAGTTTCAAAACCTGGTGTTTAATGACTGTATTGTCAACTACCCACATTACATGCTAATCATTGCTTTAAGATTTTCAGCATCTACAATATGGCTGTTTCCAGCAAAGCCCTACAAAATAAAAAAATAACCAACAAACCCGCGTGGAAAAAAATTATTTCCAAATGACCAATTAGAAATTACTTGTGACCAATATTTTTTAGTTATTTTTAATATTTTTATTGAAAAAAATTAATCTTTTTTAAAATAAAAAATATAAAATATAAGAAAATATACCAATTATATATATTTTATTCAAAAATAACAAAAAAATAAAATAAAATAGAACAGCAAATATTGCCAAACGGGCCCTAAGTCTTCATGCAGACATTCATAGCCAATAATTTTGATGTTTTCCACTTCTTCACGTGACAAATGAGGCTTATTTGTAATTTTATTGTCTTAGTATTATTTTAGTAAGTCATTTAAAATACAAAGTAGTACATGGAATAGCTAATGTTGATTTATTCAATTATAGTTGATTCAATATTTAAGTGTCTTGATTAATTACCTCAATTTATAATGATCTTAAATTTATTTAGTTCCTCTTATTAAGACACTAAATTTGATTAAATATGTATGATCTAGAGATTTTTTTTATCATTAATTAATGTCTTATATTTTTAACCTTGTTTTAAATTTTTAATCTGAGCATAACTGAATTTAGATTAAATAATTTTTGCCAATTAAGTTTAACTTGTCAACTTTTGACTGTAATTTGGCAAACATAAAAGATTGAATAATGCCAAACTTGATTAAGTTCTCAAATAAGAAAATGCATGAAGGTTTATGGTTGATTGGAGGAATTTTCTCTTGAATAACCAATTTTATTAATTAAATTATAGTTACTTAAGATTATATTATAATTATTCTGTAATTAATATTTTTAAAATTAATTAAAAAAATGAATTTTAAATAATGAAATTAAATCAAAAATACTATTTATTTATTTAAATTATGTATGCACAAAATTGTTAGCATGCGTCTTAATGCAATCAAACGGTCAAGGATGATGGCCAGACAATTGAAGTGTTTGGCTAAATGAGCATAATCTGAAAGCACGCTTACGGTCCCAACTATCCAAGCTCCTTTCAAGGACGTCTAGTCAAAACTAGCAGACCGACCGCCCTTACCTCGACACGAGAAATTACCACGCGATCAGTCGCCACCTTCTTTTGATTTGAAGTACGTCAATCCACTAACAACTGTTGTATTACACATAAATGACAACATGAATCTAATATTAATTAGAGCACTAATTACAATAAGAGCGATTTCTCTAATTGTTCCATTCTTTTTGTAATTGTACAAATAAACCTCTAAAAATAAGAGGTCGAAAGAAGAATAAAGGGACTCTTCCCCCTACTTTACCTAGAGTTCTCTAACTGCTCAATAGTCTCTCTTCATAAGAGAATACTTGGATTGAATGAAGGAGCGACTAAATTAGCCGTCGTCGCCCCCTCTCTTAGAGATTTGTCTTCTCATAGAATTAGGATATTTTTAGATAGAAGAAAGAGCGGATTTGTTGTGTGTTAGTAGATAGTATTGTCAGAGAAAGGAAGACAGGAGATTTAAGGAAACTTCAAGAGTTTGGTAGAGAGGAATTGGAGATAAATTTTTATCTTTGTGACTACATTTGGCTTAATTTAGACTTCTTGTGTGTTTACATGATTTCTACTTTTGAACTTAAATGTTGTTGTGGTTTCTCCATGAATTCTGAGTTTTTTTATTTATTTAGCTTCCTTAAAATGATAAGTAATTAAGTGTTGGATGGAAGTGGTGTAAAGTATTGGTCTTTATTGTCATAATAAGCTGCGATGATTTTAATCTTTGTACTTTATTTACTTCTTGATTTGACAAATTAAGACGTTAATATCTGTTGTGAGAACTTGTAAAATCTGTGAAGACATTGTCTCAGTCAACTAATAGTAAGAATCACACGAGAATGTATGGATGAGAATGTAATTCATATGGTTGAATGTAAATATATAGGGAAATAAACTTTGAAGGGTGTAGAGTTAGAGAACTTTAGAGTGACAGGCTAAAGCCCCCAATTTGGATTGTTGTATTAGATCTTGATATAAGATGTTAGCCCACAAGTGGAGGAAGAAGAGGGAACTCTAGAGTGAGAGCGAGTATCTTTACTACCTAGCCCATCTTCAAGACTATTCAAACTTTAAATTAGTTAAAGTTCTTTATGGCATCTCTAGTAAGGGTAAAGAATATTTTATCCTCTATTTTGCACACAACAATTTTAAACACTTCTACAACAGAATTTCTATACTTGTTACCGATTCATGATAAGGAAAAACTATATTTTATTTATATTGCTTTCATCTTACAAATATCTAGTTAAATTTAGTTAGTTGCTTACTTTATTTTCAATTATTAAAAATTACCAAAAAGAACTGAACTTTCATTCCTATTATAGCATCTATAGTTTGAGTAAGAATATTTTTCAAACTAGAGAGATTTTTTTTCTAATTTCACTTATAAAATTTTGGGTTCTATATTTGAGGCTTAATCATAAAGCCCTTTATTACTTGATAATGATACGTATACTTGTGTAATATTACAATATTTAAATAAAATAGTTGCAATCTTATTTGTTTTGGAGTCAAGTTTTTGGCATCGTTGTAAAGAAAGAAATATAAATAACGAAAATGTAGAATATTACAACACATACTTCCTAGTAATGTCAAAAAAGTCAGAATCAAGTTTTTGACACTGTTGTCGGGGAGAATAATAAAAGAAAAAACATTGAAAGAATTTTTAGGAAAGCATATTTCTAATTTTTGAAAGTCTTATTTAAACTTTTAAGTTTATTATAGGAATATTGTAATGTTGTTTTTATATAAGTTCTTGTTTGTGTGATTTTATTTTATGATTTTTTGTAGTAATGTATGTGTAGTTCATGTTCTAAGGACTAGTGCCCTATTATTCTGAATTAGAAAGAACCATCAGAAAAAAAAATAAAACATAAAGAAAAAGATAAAAAATTTCAAGAAATGGCAAACAAAAAAAATCAAAGTGATGAAATTAATCAAGAATTTAGACCTCTAAGTGATTATGCAAACCCAACGGTAGATGAAATTCATTGTAGTATTCAAAAACCTGTTGTAGTGGCTAACTAATTTGAACTTAAACCTACTATTATCCAAATGGTATCTAATAATCAGTTTGGGAGAGCACCAACTGAAGATCCAAATTTACATTTTGCCAATTTTCTAGAATTGTGTGCTGCATTTAGATATGATGGTGTTTCGGATGATGTTATAAGACTTAATCTTTTTCCATTCTTTTTTAGGGATAAGGCTAAGATATGGTTAAATTCGTTAGCACCTGGATGTATCAGAACTTGGGGTGATTTAGCACAGAAAATCCTTGCTAAATATTTTCCACTATCAAAAACTACAAAACTTAGAAATGATGTTACATCTTTTTGTTAGCTTGAAGGGGAATATATTTATGAAGTATGGGAAAACTTAAAGAACTATTGAGAAAGTTTCCTCACCTGATTGTGCCAGATTGGTTAATAATTCAAACCTTTTACAATCGATTAGCTGGATCTTTTAGATCTATTATTAATGATGTTGCTGCTGGTTCGTTGATGTCAAAACCATTTCATGAATCTTATGCTTTACTTGATGAGATGGCTAATAATAATTTTCAATGGCCTTTTGTGAGGATAATCCTAAGAAAGTAGCCAATATTCATGAATTTGATGCTTTTGTGATGTTAACAAATCAAGTTGCTACAATTTCAAGGAAGTTAGACCAATTTAGAATGAATTTTTCTTAACCAATTTCAAAAATTGAAGAGAATTCATTAAGCTAAAGGGTAGATTGTCAAACATCATTAGAAACTTTAAATTCCATAAATAATAAGCTAAACAACACATATTCAAACAATTATAACTCAGTTTGGAAAATTCATCCTAACTTTAACTGGAATAACAATACTTTGGGTGGTAATAATTAGCAAGAGGGTAACGACCATGTAAACCCATTGGGAAACTAGAACAACCAAGGCAATAATAATTATAAACCTACTTATCCTCTTGGTTTTAACAATAACCCGCAATACAAGGAGAAAAGGTTGTATATAAGAAGTGGTGCTACAAATGAGAAATTAGTTGCAAAGTCAAGGAGCTACAATTAAAAATATTGAGAATCAACTGGGAGAAATAACCAATTCATTAAGTAATTGATCTCAGAGAACACTTCCTAGTAATACAGAAGTAAATCCAAAAGACCAAAATAAAGAGCAAGTAAAAACAGTTAAACTTAGAAGCGTAAGAGAGTTGGAAGGTAGAGTTCAAAATGAGATTGAAGTAGAGAGAGAAGAAATTGAAGAGCCTAAAGAGGATGCTCCAAAAGATTTAGAGAGACATATTTCTCCACTAAAAATTGACTTAGAAAAACCACCACCTTTATGTCCTCAGAGACTTCGTCAATAGAAGATGGATAAATTATTTTTAAAAATTTATGTAAATCTCTAAAATGGTTATGATTAATATTCCATTTGTTGAAGCCTTAAAACAAATTCCAATCTATGTGAAGTTTATGAAGGATATTCTTAATAAAAAAAAGGAAGTTTGAAGAAAATAAAGTGCAGTGCTATAATTCAAAAAAAGCCCCTAAAAATCTTAAAGTCCTTGGTAGCTTCACAACTCCATGTGCAATAGGAGACAATTTTTTTTTGGGAAAGCTTTATGTGATTTAGGTGCAAGCATTAACCTTATGTCATTATCAATATTTAAAAGATTGGGATTAGGAGAAATATCCCCTACTACTGTAACTTTACAGTTAATAGATCATTCAATTACATATCCTAAGGGAGTTATAGAAGATGTTTTAGTGGCAGTGGATCGATTTATCTTTCCTATTAATTTAAGTGTGCTAGATATGAAGGAAGATAAGGAGATACCTATTACTTTTTGGGAGACATTTCCTTGCTATAGGAAGAGAAATAATAAATGTGGAGAAAAAAATTAGATGTGTGCTTCAATGATTAAACATTTACTTTTAATATTTTAAAATCAATGAAGTATCCTGCAAAAGTTAAAGATGGTGAATGTTACAGAATGGATGTAATAAGATATTGTTGACCTCACTTTTGGTTGAGGTTTAGTTTTTCCTCTTTAGTAACCTAAGGTCTAGTCACAGGACTTTCCTATTGACTTTTCTTAGAAAACTAGAAAAGGAACCCCTCTTCGCTACTCAACTTGAAGTTCCACATATTGATCCTAACTTCTAGCACTTAGTAGGAGGGGTCATTATGGGGGAGCTCAAGGAGAGTCACCCTTAGGACTGCTGGGCCTTAATGTTGACCATTGGTGTTGGTCTGGGGCGTAAGGTACAAACTTGCACTCACAATCACTTACAACCTTAAAGCTTCTAGGCTTTGGTCCCTTGATACTTTTAGGAGACTCATGTAGGTGGTCCCCTAAACTCACTAGCCCTAGACTAGGGTTTGGCTAAGACCACTACATAGAGGACCCAAAATAGGGTTTCCATCGGTCCATGGGTTATTAATAGTGGTTGATACCTCAACTCTACCAAAATACCCAACCTAGCCTTTTGCCCCTAAATTCCCCCAAATTGCCTATATACCCCTCGGACCCCAAATTTGGCCAAAATTCCCAAATTTACCCAAAATACCCAAGTTGGTTCAAAAATCATTTCAAAGACCTTCAAAACACCCAAATTACCCAAAATCACCAAAATTGGTCAAATTACCAAAATACCCCTCCTTACCCCAAATTTCAAAAAATTCTAAAAATTTCAAAAATTTCCAAAACCTCCCAAATATTCTAAAATTTATTTTTCTCAACTACCACATGACCCAATTTGACCATCTTTGATCAAAACCACCAAATTGCCCTTTAAAGGCCCATATTTTCCCCAAATCACCTCAAATATTTATCAAATTGGTCTGAATTTGCCCCAATTTCAAATCTAAACTCAAATTCACTCTTGATATGACCAATCTAGACCAAATTCAAGCCTAAATAGTCCATCATTTGAGCCCAATTTTGATTTAAATCAAAATCTCAATTTTGACCCCATGACTTGGTTCCACAAAATTGAACCCATTGACAACTCAACTTGCCACAATTTGTGTTGAAAAACCTTCATAATATTCCCATATATCAAAATTGACATTCAATTGGCCTTAGTGAAGCCTCAACTTCATTTGATTTCAACCTAAGTCCAAAAAGCCCCAAATTTTCCCTAAATTGGTCGTCTCAAAATCTCACCAAATTGCTGGCCTTAGCCCCAAAATTTCCACTCCATTCCTTCATGAAAAATATTCATAGAATATCCCTTGATCATTTGAACTATTTAATATGGACTTAGCCTAAGGCTATCCAAACCTAGACCCATGTCTAGCCCAACAAACCCAAATTGACCAAATTTCAGAAATCCTTCGAATTGACCGTCCAATTGAACTCAAAATCATTTCAGTTCTTTACCAAAAATCTTCATAACAATCATCTACATAATGTTGATCAATAAATTGGGCCAATTTACATGGCAAACTCAGCCCTAACACAAGCTTTGATCAGTTGAACCCATGAACTAAAGATGGTTTAACTACCCCAAAGTCACCAAATTAATGACTCCACAGCTATTAGTTAGACCCTAGTGGCCAGCCTAAACCTCTTAAAACCACATAAACTAAACCATGGACCAAAGGTCCCCTAAATTAAGGGATATGTTTTCCATATTTGCTTAGCCTTAAGATATTTTTTCCATAACTAACCCTCAGCCCATTAGATTGCTGTGACATACTCTCCTGGGTTACCTGAGCTCCAAGCCACCTCCCCCTGCCATGGCCAGCCGACCTAGTCACCGGAGAAGCCAAAAATGAGGGCCACCCCCTCTTGAATTTCACCCAAATCAAACTCAGAGGCTACCTTACTTAAATCAAATGATAGAGATCCTCTGCCCTCCACCTAAACATCACTATGCACCCAAACATTGGCCCTGAGAGCCACTCCTAAGCCATTTTTATAAAAACTCACCTCCACGGCCATAGAAGGAGTGTTGAAATTTTCTTAGAGAGAGACCTCCAAATCACTCCTTGAGTTTCCTTGAGACCTTCACCGCTCATTCCAGTCACTTCATTGCCCTAATCCCCCCTGTGTAAGCCTAATTTTGAGCTTGAAAATTAGGGCAGAAATAGGACATCCCTTAAAACTCCACCAAACTCCAATTACTTGTTCCCACACCTTCACAATAGCAAGAGAAGATAAAGCCCCATCAAATTACCCTCTGAAATTGCCTCTAGCATAGCTCTAGACCAACACCTGAAATCGGCTTCGGTCGAATTTGGGTTTAGGCCTTTCACCAAGACCAGAGGCTCAATCTCTAGCCTCCTTAGACCACAACTAATGTGCCAAGAACCTCTGATTGAAGCTTCACTTATCAAAGCCAAGGTATAAAACTTCATCTCCTCCCAAGCCTATTTGAGCTCTCCATTTTTTTGAGTTGATTTCATGGCATCATAAACATATGGATATGTTCCTCTAATATAGACGAGCATTAAAAAAAAATTCATTTAATTTAGTTGAGATATGAGGGAGCTATCAAGCTTAGAAGATGAATGGTTCTCGGGCTAGGCTATCGGGGATGATGATGGAGCGCTATTCGATCGGGCGTGTATCAGATGGACGGTCGAGTTCAAGCCGGACAGCGCTTCAGAACATAAATCGCAGGTCGAGTCAGCACTGAGGTGGACGCAGCGTCAAATGGGAGCCCACCGTGTGGAGCTTCGGAGCTGCCATAGGTTGATGTGGCGCCACACGTTTAAATAGATAAAGTAGGATTTAAATAATTCTGAAAATGACCCTTAACTTCAAAAATTCATATCTTGGCGTAGAAAAATCACAAAAATAAAATAAAAATACCCTCTAACCCAGTGAACAGAGGATAATAATGTGGATTAAATTTTATGTCCATTTGATGCATGTTTGATTTTTTAAAAATCCATTAGGTTTAAGAATCTTTTGATTCTTCATGCATATAGGCATTTAATCATAGCTTGGATTTTTGGCATGTTGTACCCTGTGTCAAAATTAACATTCTCTAATTTTTCTGAAGTTAAAGGAGGTCCTTAAACAGAAAATTATATTTTTCAGGTTTATGTGCATTATTTGCTTAAATTAATCAAGGTAATTAGCATGTTGCTAAGAAAAATCCAAGAAAATTTTAGAAGGTTAATGATGACCAGAGAACCTTTAAGAAAATTTCTCATGAGCCAAGTCATTCAAAATATACCTAATCTTTACAAACCCTATATCACTAAGATAACTATTTTTAAAAAATATAAACAACAAAATGACTTGATTTTTTATCTCCACTATTATTTAGGATCCAGAGAACTCACCATAAAAATTTCAAAGCATTTTGAGTTCATTTAATGGCCTAAGTTGATTTTTAATGATAAATATCATTTAAGCACTTAAATGATCTTTTACAAATCAAAATATAACAAAAAAATTTACAAAAACTTATTTTTTAAGTTCTCCATGATCAGGGGTATTTTCTAAAAAAAATTGTGTTTAAAATAAAAACTTGATTTTTTAGCACATTTTGAATATTTAAAATAATTAAAAATCCCAAAAAATTGCAAAAATAAAAAAATTCATAGAAATATTCTAAATTGCTTCCTAAGTAATTAGGAATAATTGGGATATTTTTCATGATTTTCTAAAATAAAGATATTGTATTTTCAAGCATAAAAATAATTTTTAAAGGCTAAAAATGGATTTTCACTAAAATAATTCCAATAAATCAAATAAAACTCAGAAAAATATAAAATTTTCTTCTTTGGGTTCTCTGACCTCAAAAAGATTTTTAAAAAATGTAAAACTTAATTTTCCTCATTTAAAGTATTTTAAATTTACTAAATACTCCAGAATTTAAAATACTTCTAGTAATTCAAATAAAATTCAAGAAATAAAGAAAGTTTTCCAAAGGCTTCTCTACTTTAGATCTACCTCTAGTAAAAATTTCAAGTAATTAGCCTTCAGCTTGGTCAAGTTAACAAATTTTCTTTGAAAAATACCATTTTTGCATGAAAATAATTATATAAATTAAATTAAATTTTGAAAAATCACATTTGAATTAAATTTGATAAATTATGAAGTGTTAGAGGCTCAGGGGTAAATGTGTAATTTTGAAAATTTAGCCTTAATTAACATTTAGGCTTAATTCAAGGATGGAAATGGGCAACCTCTGATTTTAATCATTTTATTTGGATGTTTGAAATACAAGGGATTAATTGGTAGAAACTAACCTCACTTTCTTAATTAAAAGGATAAGTTAATAAATTTTTAAATTATTAAAATTTGGAAGTTTATTAAAATAAAATGAACCTAGGACTTAGGGATATGAGTTTTGAAGTCAATAATTAATCAATTTAATACCCTATTTAATTTTTAAATGAAATTCAAATAATGAATCATGATCACCTAAAGCTTAACCTTTTCAAAACTAATTAAGACACTCACCTTGGTCTTAAGGGCTTAGTAGTAATCTAAGTTAAATCAAGACTTATTAAATGAGGATTAAGAAAACAAACACAATTAAAATTAAAACATCTTTCAAACACTACAAGCCCAATTAGGACCAAAGCTTGGCTAAGGGTTCCAACAACACTAACTTGCCTCTTTAACGGTCTTCACCCACATAATTTTTAAAATTAAAATTACAAATGATAATTACCTTACTCTCAGGGATAATTGAGACATCAATGTTCATTGAGCATTAGTGTTCATAGGATGAATTATTAAGCAACAAATAAGCTTAAATGAGCTCGAGGCTTTTTCACGAGATGATAAGAGAGAAGCATGCACCTGCTTCTTCCTCTTAACCTGTTGGATACACAAAGTACTACTAAACTCAATATGCTTTGCTTAACAAAATTATCTTTATTTAAACTCCTAAGGACCCACCAAGATATGAACTAGTGTTAAGTAAGTCGTCAAAATCTTACTTCCCTATTTCATATGAACTGCCCTCACATGCATTTTTAGTTTCAGGTGGCGGAACGAGAACACTTGCTAGGTACGCTTTTTACATTTTTCAGCGTTGTTTCTCTTGTACTTCATACTATAATTTTATACCTGCTAAAATTGCATGCTAAACAACGATGTCACCCTGCATGAAAACTAAAACTATCAGGATAGCCACAAAATCATAACCAAAACCAAAACTAAAACTAAAAACAACTAAAATAAAAATCACCTCTACAACATTCAAAATATAAAAAAAAACTCAAAATTTAATAAAAAAAGTCACACAAAACTACAACTTCAACTAAATTAAGACATCTCTATTGGATGATCGGGAATTCCTCAGAGGAGGTAACCTACGGTTGCTAATGAGGCTTCCCACGGTCTAAATAAAATTATGGAACTCATTAAGTTGAGTTTAGTAAATTCATTTAGACTAAGTGAATCCAATAGAAAATAGTGGTGCCGGAACGAGGGAACCATGGGATCCTAACCGGTGTCGCTCTAATCAACTTTAACATGCCCCCTTAAAATTTAAAGAACTTCAACCATAGGACCACCTGATTTGACATCATAACTTTACATACTAGAAAACTCAACCTCGTCACGGCAAGGAGCTTGGAGCTAGCATGGTGGGGAACACTACCATCTTTAATAGCTAAACTTGTCTTCCCCAACTAAACTCATCTTCCTTCCTTAGATATACGCAATAAAGCCATAGGACTTTGAGGTTGCTTGCTTATGCAATGTAAATCCTCACTTTATCTTTAGGCCTTTGTACAACCCTGCTATACAATATAAGCCCTAACTCGTCTTAGGATTTCGAGGCGTCGTTTGTCATGACCTAAACACCCTCAAATTTTCAAGGCTATTTATGTGATTGTTTCACACGAATGTAATCCCTAACTAATAAAATTGACAGAATGAAACACCTAAATATTTCTCCTCAGAAATGAAGCCAAACATTAGAAATGCTTGGGAAGTCACTAGGGTTCTCCTCTGGATCCATGACATTCCCTAGTTCTTCCTCCTTTAGCTCTACAAAAAAATGTTCCAATTTGAACCAATCCCCTTTCACACCTCTACGTCCGGTCTCATTTAAAAGTACTACACTTTGAAAATTCTTCAAGATAATATTTCCTGATTTTTATCGAGAGTCTTCTTAGGTGACTTTGTTCATTTAAGATGTAATTAACAATAAGGGCTTGCCCTTATAGGAAGCATGTCTGAACCCAGCTTAATATAAACTCAATTTAATTCTTTATATTAAATAGGTGAACTTGTCAGCAAATACAAAGGTTTCGCAGATCAAACGAATGTCATATATTCCTTAGTTTATTTGATCAAGCATCATGCTCAAGTCTTGTGTAATCCTTCGGGATAAATACAGGATTTCAGGTACAACACTCTTTCATTTAAACTATGAAAAATATTGGGTCAGTTTGATTTCATATTTTTCTAAAACTAAATATATACGTAAATTAAAATGTCCTTTCGAAGCGGGCGACGTGATTTTGATTCTAGTGACCGACAGCTTCTTACGGGCAAGAATCCCACACCAAAAATAACGCCGACAGATATTTGAGTGAATGTCATTTCAGAACAACTTGTGAATAGAAATCTGAAATGAAAGAGTTGAAACATAAGCAAGAGGAGGAATTAGAGCAATCTGATGATTTTTATAAGGAAGATTCAAAATATGTTTGAGAAAGTTTTAAAGTTTTGGACACGACAAAAAAAGATAAATATTTTTGTCCATCGATTGAAAAACCTCTTGAACTTGAACTGAAGTTACTTCCTAAACATTTAAAATATGTTTTTTAGATGATTCTTCAACAATATTGGTTATAATTTCTTCAAATTTAACTATAAAAAAAGAAGAAAGTTTAATGAAAGTTTGAAGAATTATAAAAAAGCCTTTGGATGGATAATTGTTGATATTAAAGGAATATGTCCTTCAATTTGAATACATAGAATTCATATGAAAGAAAACTACTAACCTAAGGCTGATCCTCAAAGAAGATTGAATCTTGTTATGAAAGAAATTATTAAGAAAGAAATTTTAAAGTGGTTAGATGCTAGAATTATCTACCCTATTTCAGACAGTGCATGGGTTCGTCCAATTCACTATGTTCCTAAGAAACGAGTAGTGACTGTGACTATTAATGAACATAATGAGTTAACATAAAAAAGATAAGAGACAGGGTGATGAATATGCATTGATTATAGAAAATTAAATCTCGCGCCTAAGAAAGATAATTTTTTTCGACTTATTCTAGATCAAATGTTGGATAAACTAGGTGAGCATAAGTACTTTTATGTTTTGGATGGATATATTGGTTATCACCAAGTGCAGATAACTCATGAGGATCAACTGAAAATAAATTTTACCAGTCGTTATGGTACATTTGCTTTTAGATGAATGCCCTTGGGTTTAATTAATTCCCGTGCTACATTTCAAAGATGTATGATGACTATTTTTTATGATTTAATTAAAAAAGGAATTGAAGTTTTCATGTATGATTTTCAGTGTTTGGAGCTTAATTAGAATCATGTTTAGAACATTTTTCAAGAGTTCTTAAGTTTTGTGAAGAAAATCTAGTCCTTAATTGAGAAAAATGTTAATTTATGGCAGCACGAGAAATTGTTTTAGGACATCATAAGATTACTGCCGCCTGTCTAGTGTTGAAAAGCTTAGATCTTCTAAGCTAATGTTAATCTCGGCATAGTGTGAATTACGGTGAAGGTGGAAGATCGAAAAGAATCCGCTTCGCCTTAGCTTATAGACTCTTCTTTGCTCGATGCTTTGAATAAGGTTCGGAGCGATGAGAACAAGGAAGCATTCCTTACGCTGCACTCGCTTCAAGATAGAATGCCATTCGATCACTGAGTGAACGACGAGGCGTGGAGTGAAATAGAAGAAAGGATGTGACTACTACTTTTATACTGAACGAAAAGAGGCTAAATAAGTAGATTCGGGATGGGAATAGAGAATAGTGAATTTAGAGTAGCTGAATAATTTTAATGTTTCTTTATGAAGGAAGTTTCAATGAACTCAAAATACGTTATTCTCTCATAAAAGCTCCTAGCTTGAGGAAGTAGCACCAGCGGCAGTTCACTCAAACTAGCGCCTTTTTTCAGGCGGAGGGGTAAACTATCAAAAGGCAGATCGACACAATCTCATGTTCATGTTAAAACAGAGTCCGTAATGATAGGGAATTTATGTTCGTAAGTGGCTGGCAGAGGAAGCTGTGGTGAATCCGAAGACAGAGAAAATAGAAAAGCAGTCGCCTTCTCCTTGAATTAAAGTCGAGAAATGAATTTTCAACAAGTTTCCCTTGGGTCCTGCAAAAAATCAAGTGATTGCTAATTTACCTTGCCCAACAAATGTGTGGGAGATTAGGAGTTTTTTAGGACATTGGATTCTACAGGCAATATATTAAAGGATTTTCAAAAAATATTAAGCCTCTATGCCATTTGCTTCAAAAAGATGTAATTTTTAATTTTGATAAGGAGTGTCTAAAAGCTTTTGAGCTATAAAAAGAAAAACTAGCCACTACTCCAATTATTGTTTCACCAAATTGGGAAAACCTTTTGAATTATTGTGTCATGAAGTGACTATGTTATTGGAGCTATTTTAGGATAAAAGCATGATAAGATTTTCTAAGTAATTTACTATTCTAGTAGAACTCTTAATGAAGCTCAAGTTAATTATAACACAACTGAGAAAGAGTTATTAACAATAGTATAAGCTTTTTATAAATTCATATCATATTTAATTGGAACAAAATGTGTTATGCATACAGATCATTCTGCTGATATAGACTTTGAAATAGTTGATAGGAAGGGAGCTGAGAATCAAATTCCTGATCATTTGTCAACGTTACAATCACTCTATTTTGAAAAATAAACTAATGAACATTTTCCATATGAAAAATTGTCCACTATTAATTAGTGGTGTGTTCCATGGTATGTCAACATTGTGAAATTTATTGTTAATGATATTATACCATATTGTCTGACATACTAACAAAAGATAAGATTTTTATCTGAAGCTAAGACATATTTTTCGGATGACTCCTTTTTATATAAACAAGGAAAGGATCTACTTATTTAAAGATTTGTGCCTTTGCAAGAAACTTATGAAATTATCTAAAATGTCATAATTCTGATTTTGGGGGAGATTTTGGTATTGATAAAACAAAATACAAAATTTAACAATCTGTATTTTATTGGCCTACAGTCTTTAGAGATGTTAATGCTTATATCAAAACTTGTGATTGATGTTAATGAGAAGGCAATATTTCTAGGAGAAATTAGATGCTCCTCAATTATATGTTGGAAGTTGAGATATTTGATGTTTGGGGATTAGATTTCATTAGACTATTTATATCATATTTCAGATACTTATATATATTGTTAGCAGTAGATTATGTATCTAAATGGATAGAAGTCCTTGCTTTACCTCATATAATGCTCAAAGTGATGTAAAGTTTTTAAGAATGAATATATTTTGTACGTTTAAGATGCCGAGAGTGATTATAACTTATGGGGGAAGTCATTTTCAAAATGGAGTAAAGGAGAGATTATTAAAGAAATATCATATCAACCATTGAATTGATACTGCTTATCATCCTCAAAAAAGTGGTTTTTTTTTAATTATCCATCATGAAATTAAAATAATTTTGGAAAATTTTGTGAATCCAACAAAAATAGATTGGTCGGTCAAACTTGATTATGCTTTGTGGGCTATTAGAACTGCATATAGAACTCTTATAAGAATGTTCCCATATAAGCTAATATTTGGGAAAGCTTATAAATTACCAGTTGAACTTGAGAATAAAGCATATTGGGCTATTAAGGAATTCAATTACAATTTAAAGGATGCTGGTGAGAAAAGACTATTACAATTAAATGAGCTTGAAGAGATAAGGAATGAATCTTATGAGAGTGCTAAGATTTATAAAGAAAAGATGAAGATGTTGCATGATCAGAGGATTCTTACTAAAAATTTTGAGCCACGACAACAAGTTTTGCTATATAAAGCAAGATTAAAATTATTTTCAAGAAAACATAAGTCCAGGTGGATGGGCCCATTTGTTGTCATAAAGGTTTATCTCTATGGAGTTGTTGATATTAAAGATCCTAAAATTGACTAAATATTCAAAGCGAATGGTCACAGATTGAAACCCTATTATTTAGGGGATCAACTTAAATTAAATGATCTTACATTGTTGGGTCAACTAGAATAAGCACTTTTTACGTCAGGCTGACGACGATAAACCAAACGCTTTGTGGGAGGAAACTCATAGTTATAAGTGTGTATCTGTTTTGAAAGTTATGTTGTTGTGTTTGAGTAAGAAAAATGTGGTTGAATTTTTTAAGATATAATGATTTAGTGATGATTTTAAAACCTTAATTGATGACTTAGACGTGTTAAAATTTATATTTGGATGTTAAGTAGACCTGTGCTAAATTAAGCACCTACGCAGTTAACAAAATGTGTTAAGTTTCTACAAGAATTAAATGTGGTTTAATGGGTTTAAATGTGCTTTAGTGGTTTGAGAACATGTGTAGTGGGTCTAGGCTTGATCCAAGGCCTATAAATTGTATGGAATGAAGAGAATTCTCTTCCCACTTCAAATTTTCATCTTAAAGTCTAGGTGAAGAGAGATCTCAGAAAAATGTTTGCTTGCGAGATTAAAATTAAGAAGAAAGAAGAAGACAAGAAGAAAAAGTTTGTTAGTCATAGTGCACTAGAGTTATAGAATAAATTCCTAGTCGTTAGTATAGAAGTAATAGTGGAGAACATCGCAAAGATTAAGACCAATGTGGCTTCAATTAAACAGAAAGTGAATGAGACTGGCACAAATTTGGAGCATATTGGATGGAAACTTAAGATGCAATTTAGTCATAAAATCTTTATAGAAGAAGTCGACAATGCTATTTAATTAAAAAATAAATTGAATGAAGAATACTCAATCGGTGTTCTTCACCACCATCTGCTCTACAAGGTCTATATTCCAAAAGCTACAAGAGAAACAAATGAAAGGTTGGAATTTGTTCCGGTGGAAGGAGAATAGAATTAAGTTATATAGTCTAGTTGTTTGTTTGATGTTAGTGCTTGTTTGTTTTAGATGTCTTGATGTTATTGTTAAGTTTATTTTAAGTGTTTTGATGTTAAGTATGTTTAGTATTTGAAGTATGAATTTAGGAATTATCTTATCCAAGACTCCTTGGATTGAGAAATTATGCATCACAGGTGTTTGTATTTGTTTGTGAATTATAATAAGTATTTGTTTGTGTGTAAAATTTTGAGTTATTTTGTGTTGAATCGAATTTGTGAAAATTACTGAATTTTGAGAAAGAGGAGAATTGAAAGGGAATAAAATAGTTATTAAGATGTACAAGACCATTTAGGTATGGTTGACTTAGGCTTGATGTGCATTTCACTTAAAATCAAAAATATCATGCACGGACGTCTAAGCGCCAAAACCCTGCGCTTAAGCACTGGACTACCTAAAAGGTAGGAGCCTAAGTGCCAAACCAGTCGCACTTAAGCGTCGTTCACTTAAACAGGTTCGTGAACAGTTAAAAGTGAAATTTTTAGCCAAAAAATGCCTTTTTTGGCCCGACCATCATTTTCTTCCTCGAGATTTCACAATTTTGGGACCTAGGGCACCTTAGAAAGTAAAGCTTTTTAGGTGGAATGAAGCCAAATTTGCTAGATTTTATCTTCTCAAGGTAAGAGCTTCACTTCTATGTCAAAATTTTTTATGTTCACCATGTATTTTGAGTGCATTGGGGATTTATCCAAAAATCACTATTCATGGTGAAAAATTGAGAAAAATCTATAGAAAATACATGAAAATGACAGTTTAAGCTTTTGGAAGTTAAGTTTAGTGATTTAAACTTGAGATCAGGATTTCTTATGATTTTTATGTGATTTTTGGAAATTGCACCAAGAATGAAGAGGAGCACAAGGAAGTCCAACTTCAATTTTAGTAAGTACATTAGTCCAAAAGCTCGGGATAGATATACTGAAGCGATGCAATCAAGAAAGTTGATTCATGAGTGGTGTTTTAAAAATCTGGGCGGAACAGTTGAAGATTTAATAGTTTATCGATAGTGGGAACGGTTCTATTTTTTTCTATTGTAGCGGTAATTTTCTGTGGTTCGGGAGTTCTATGCTAATCTTCCTGAAGCTGAGATGAAGATCAAGTTATGGTGAGAGGAATATTAGTAGCTTTTTTGCCCTGAGGTAATAAATTCATTTTTCCTGCTGCCCCCTAGTGAATTGTGTTTTTATTTGAATAATTATCCAACACAAGAGGAGTTAGATGAGATTATATCTTCATTCATTATGGAAAGAGGATTATGGAAAATAAAAAATGAAATGATTTCCTGTGTCAAAGCTTGTTGTCACGTCAAAAGCGTAACACTATTTTATTTTAGCTCGTCTACTCCCTACCAATTGCTTTAGTGATGTTACAAGAGATAGAGGTAGTCTGAACTATTGTATTCAGTAGTTTAAGCAGATTGATATTGGATCCTTGATCTATCAGATGGTCATTATTTCTACTATGATTGCCACTACTGCAGGTTTGGGATTTGCATCATTAATCTTTTCTTTATGTGAGCAGGCTGGTGTTAGAATTGATAGTCGGGAGGAGATTTTGCAACCTCTAAAGCCTATCACGAATGTTAATGTGAAATATTATTCACAACATTATATATTTTGTTGGATAGGAGAATTTTCTAAAAGTTTAGGTGCTTCTAAATATCATGCTTCTACTTCACGTGCATCTACATTGCAAGGTCGGTATACTAGTTCTGATTCACAGGCACAATTTAATCAAAGGATGTTAGATAACATCAACTATACTGCGAACAAGGTACTAAATTGGGAGAATAATGTAGATCATATTGATGGTTATATGAAGAGACATACTGACTATGAAGAAAAATTTCACTCATATTTGGAGAACCTTATCAGGGGTGACCAAAGTGTGGTATTTCCTCCATATCCATGATACCCTTCATATGAACCTACTACTTTTTAGGACAGTGATGATGATTATGAGGAGGAGGAGGATTGATTTGAGTAGTTTAATTTTTGAATTGTGAACTTTATGTGTTTTAGTTGTATTAAACTACTACTTATTTATGTGTTGTAATTGTTTAGATTGCTATTATTATATGTGTTTTGTTGTGTTAGATATTGTCGTGTTGCATTTGTGTTGTTGTGAGTAGCTATACTTTTTTTAGTAATTGTGTTAACAGTGTTTTTTAGTTTATTTTGTTGGTTTGTGTAGAACTTAATCAAGAATCTTAGGAAGGTTTAGAATATTACTAACTTTCACTAAAGAACTTCATGTTTGCATTTTCAATTTACTACCTTGTATTTTCTTTATGTTGTAGTTATGAATTTATGTTAGTGTGTTTATTTGCTTTTTTGTTATCCTTCACCGCATATAAGTCTAACGAATCACATATATGTTAAAGTTAGGTTAAAATTTGATCAATTAATTTTTACTCTTGTTTTTAGTCTTTGTACTTGTATGTTTAGGGTATAAAAATTTTTGTAAGAATGTTTTTTTTTTTAGTTTTTATTCCTGCTTATATATATATGAAGTTAAAATGTTTTATCTTATTAAAAATTTAAGTTTCGGGGTTGGGGGGTGAAAAATAATTTTCAAAAGTTAAATTTTATTTTTTCTTAAATGTGCTACAAATAAATTTATTTTTTATTCAAAAAAAATGATTATATATATAAATTTATATTAGGGAAGTAAAATTCTAAATATAGAAATGAGTAAGAAAATAAAGTTGAAACCAATAGTGATAAAGAAAAATTTAAAGTTAAAAATTTCTAGTGTAGAAATGATAAATATTGTGTAACTATCTTTAGTATGAGAAGTTATTTTTTTTTGTAACATGTAAAATGATTAGACTTTTGTTTTCATTACTTAAAATTCTTTTATTAAAAATAGTTTTCGAAATTATTATTATAATTTTAAGCAAAGGTTAGATATAAAACCTTTCCTTTAGGAAAGGTACAGTGGAATTCAAAATCATTAAAGGCAAAAAAAAAAAGAAAAAGAAAAGATGAGATAAATGAAGTATATTACGTGAAGGAAATGGGAGTAAAAGCTTGAGGATTAGTGCCTAACCAAAAATTAGTTCCACATCTGATCTTTTTAAGGTGTAAGATTTGATAAACTCTTAAGTTTAATGATATAATACAATAAGTATAATTATTCTTAATAAAAACTTTTAAGTGGAGAAGACAGAATGCCTAAACTCTATATTTAGAGAATTTACTTGTATTTTTTAACTAGATAGGAACTCATTTTTTCAAACTTCTTTACATTAAAGATTTCTAAACTATAAGTTGGACTCATTTACTAAAGTTTTTTTCTAAATTGGACTGCTATATTTTTAGATCAAAATTTTAGAATATCCTAAAGAAACTTATTTAAATAATCTAATTTAGAAAAACAATACTTTAATCACAACAACGACGTTAAATTTTCCTATCAGTCACTAATATGAAATTCAAATAAATAGATAATTTTAATAACTAATAAATAACTAATGACATTAAGTAGGGTTTAATTGTAATATTCAATATATAAGAAAACATTCTTCTCCTTGTCAAGAAATTATAGTGAATGGATAAAATGAATTAGTTCAATTTATATTGTTTCAAATAGTAGTATACCTATTTTTTACCCTTTGGCCGAGGCATAAAGAACATTGACTAATCCTATGCTTGTTTCCTGAATCTGCGGCTAGGCTGGGAGGATACCGGCTCTCACTTCGGAGCTCCCACGTTCCCCTCACCTGAGAGCTAACATCTACACTTCAGCACCCAAACGATAGGATCAATTTGAGGATTTTGGTCTGTCACTCTAAATTCTCTAATTCTACGCCCGATAATATTATTTCCTTATTTATTTGCACCCAACTTCCGAAGGCTTTGACCTCCCTGAATCTTAGATGTAATCTTCACTTTAGTTGTAAAACTCAACATATTTTAACAAATCAATTGGCCAGATTGAAAGTAAATTAAGTTCAAAGTGAAAATATCATCACAATTTCTTAAATATATTCATAGCTTCACCAATTCAAATCACCATTTCACAAATCTTGAGACAAGGAGAAAGACAGAGAAAACCACTCAAACTCATAGGGAAAACACAACAAAACTTGGAATTCTTATATAAAATCAAAGTCATACAAACTACAACAAGTAAATAAATTATCTTTAATTTCTCCCTAAGAACACTCCTTGAAGTTCCTCTAAATCTCTTCCTTTCTTTATAGCACATAGAATTCTTTTTCGAAGTAGTAAGGAGGAAAAAATCTCTCACTTTCCCTCCACTCTTACAATCTCTCGAAGAAATCCTCACAACTGTCACACACTAATAGCAAATCTATATACTCTAGGACCTCTCTAATTTTTGGCCAAAATGTTCTTTTAAAGTTGTGGATGAGCTTTCCCATGAGTTGCCTAAGCATCCCTTCAAAATTTGGCCTTATCCAAAGCTTGAGTGGGCAAAACCGCCGACAGCGCCCTCAAGTCCGCCGACGGCGGGCTTCTGAAGAATTTTGTCATGTAGCCTCGAGAAAAACTCACCGTCGGCAGGGTCGACGACACCGTCGGCGACCTAGTTCAAATCTCCACATTTTGGTCTTTTTCGCTCCAAATTCGCTCCTTTTTGCTTCTTTTTACTCTAATGTCCCTAATTCATCATTCCTGAAATAAAACATCAAAAATACCTTTTGTTAAAGTGCAATATCATTAAAAACAGTATAAAATATGTACGAAAATCTCAACATATTTTCCTTTGATCAAAATCCCCCAAACTTAACTATTACTTTTTCTCAAGTAATTATAAAAGTTATGATCTACTGCAGTAAAGTTTTAATTTAGAAATACTATACATTTGACTTAAATAAATATCATAGTGAGATTTTCAGAAAAAATTCAAGTAATTGAATTAACTCTGTAGCCGCAAGATTATCTAGTCATCAAGTTTATGAGTTCTAGTCTTCTATTTATTTCAAGAATGACTATATGTTGTAATATTAAGTCACTTAGAATATTCATGAGATAGGAACTTCATGAGAACTCCACTAGTAAAAGATCTAATTCCATTAATATAAGTTTAGGAATGTATTTAAGTTGTCCCTTTAGGTAGGCCCAGTGAAGCCAATTTTTTATTAGACATATCCTCAAGCTTCTCCTCACTTCCATAATTTTTCTTTCTTTTTTTCTTTTTCATTTGGATTGCTTTCAATCCTATATATATTTTTCTTTTCTTTTCAGGGATTGTTTTCAATCCTTTCTCCTTCCTTTTTCAAGTGAGGATTAATATATCTGGATAGCCTTTAATGATTTTGAACTTCACTTTTCTTTCCCTAAATTTGAAACTCAAAGCATTTCTTTACCTTATAAACATTTTATAGTTTTTACATCATTGAGCCCCAATCTTTTCTTCTCAAATGAATTTCCAGATTCTTAATACTTCAAAATATAGTTTCCTTTACTTTAAATAGTTAACTATAATCTTATTCTCATATACTAAATATCTTAAGTTACAAAAATTAATTTTCATTACAAAAATATATCTTTAAATCTGCAGTAATATTTAAATAGTTGCAAATAAATATAGTTACATGAATTAAATTCTCTATGTGAAGTCATCTAAATAATTTTTGAAAATACTGAAATAAAGGACATCTAATAGTTAATATTTTTTTTCCCTCCCCCAAACTTAAATTTTTAAATATGAAATAATATATGTGGAAAGAAAAACTATAAATATAAATCATACCTCATTATTATAGGCATTTTCATCATTCTGAAATTTCTGCAGGCCTTCTCAAATTCTTACTTCACCTGGTCTGTAATATTAGGAGCTTTCTACACATATAAATCATTAGAGGAATTTCTGGGTAATGAAATTTTGAAATAAGTTTAAAACTGAAACATTAAATAAGCACAATATTTCCTAACACAATCACAATACTAAACAATTAAAACTTAAAATTGTGAAATGAAAATCACATTACAATCCACAATTCTACTTAATATTTATTGAACTACACATGCACATTTAACTACCACACTAACTTTACAAAAATTAAAATGATCCAAGTACACAAAATGAAAGTCCAAATACATAAACATTCATTTCTATTACAAAAAGAATACATAAAATAAAAATACAAACATAAGTACATCAATTTCATTCTATATCGAAATCCCAAGCTATATCTTCATCACCTTGATCAGCAGGTGGATTGGGTTAATACTGAGTATTTCGGGGCATTCAAGAAATGTAACATCAGACTCTCCTCTGTAGTGTCGGGCCTGAGCTTCATAATAGGCTACCTCAAAATTTGAATGCCTCTGCAGGTACTCACAATCATAGTCATTTTGACGTTTTAAACCGCCAATCCTTTCACTTATCAATTCTATGCTCTTCCGCTGCAATGTCAACTCATTCATCAAATCAGAGAGGGTAAGGGAATCAGAAGGTGGAAGGTCATAACTTGTAGAGGGGACATCTCTACTAGTAGAAGGTTCTTGACTTCTACTCCCAGTTATCCATTTCTCATGGGATTAATAAGTATTCAAATTAGCTTTACTAATGGGTTTTATAGGATAAACCCTTCTTCATCTCCAAATTCTACTCCAGAAAGTTTGCAAATTGTATGAATAAGTCCAGGATGTCCTAGACATCCACTAGTCACACTCCTTATCGTAGTCAATATATTCTTAAGAATTATTCTCCCCACATTTATAGTTCTACTATTCTGAATACAAAAATTCAGGATAGCTCTATCTCTAGTTACCTCACTATGGTGATATGTTGGTAATAGAGTAGAGGAAATGAAAAAGTGCTACGCATTAGAGGTGGCATTCAGCATGGAAGCAAAAAATTTTACCTGTTCTCGCTGCTTTATCTTCCATGTTCCTTTCCCATCAGTGAGAAAGTTGATCACATCATTGAGGGGGCCTTCCATCATACTAAAGGATTCATATTGGCAGCTATAAGAGTCTGGGACTTAATAAAAAGTGTTGATGCGGGCGGTAATAAACAACAGGGAATCCACGCACTTGAACATTTGCATCAGCTTTATTGGTGGTGTAACAAAAGCTTTCCCACCTCTGCTCGGCAATAACTTGTTTGATTTCTCCTCCCGGAATTTTAAAAACTCGATCTTGTATGCACTTCTTTCCTTTAAATATGGAAGTAAATTTTGTTTGAGCCATCACATTGATGGAGTGAGACTCGTCGAACTCAACTCTTCTCTTTTGTTGTGGAGCCATTTTAATCTAATCAAATTATAGAAAAATTCCAAAAATTACTTCAAATATGTAAACCATGGCTTCCAATAGTAATTTTAAGAATTCAACAACAAGAGCCATGAATTTCTTCCCAAATTTTCTTTACATTCCCAAATTTTTTGGATCTCATCAATGTGGAAGAAATTCATGGTGGAAATCAAATATTTTTAGCTTGGAGTGAAGCTCTTACCTAGAGATGACCAAATCCGGTGTCAAAAAGCCTTGAAATTGCCTCCTAATCCAAGATCTCTCAAGCCCTAGGTCAAAAACGGCATTTTTAGGAGGAAGGGGATGATGAACAGTGGCGGTTGACTAGTCAAAATCGCAGTTAAAAGTGGTTTTCATGAGCTCGTCATCGGCGAGGTCGATGGTGCCATCGGCGTGCTCAATTGAAATTTAAATCCTAAGTCTCAGGAAAACCTCACCGTCTGTGGCGTCGAGGGCGCCGTCGGCGAGCTCTATTGATTCTGTCCAAATTCTAGTTTTTTGTGGTTTTGATCAATTCCAAGCCTAAACGACATCTGTTTAATCATCATAGACATAATTTTAAATAACTAAATGATGTACTTAGCACATATAAACTTTCACAACACAAAACATCACATTTATATATAAATTCTAAGAGGTACAATATATGCTACATAAAACACCTAAGTTTGGTATTTTCTCAACCTCAATCATTAATTCAGCACCGCAATCCACGCCACAACACTCAAAACGCTGAAAACAAAACATCCTATGCTTAGTCTTAATTATACAAAGATCTAAAGGCATAATTCTAAAGCAAACAAAATACAAAGTTCAAATCAAAATACATAGATAGACAGATAAGTAGTGATATAAATCTATTAATCCTCAGACTCGGTACTCGATTCTCCTCTGAGATCACCCATTGATTGCACATGAATGAACAGGTTGTAGAAGGATCGGAATGGAAATTCTTTAGTAGAATCCTCCTTAATCAATTTCATCCTCCTCATCAGTCGTATCAAACTATCTTCTAAATATTCAGAGTGCTTAAAATGTTCTTTCATCCTCTAGTCCAGATGATCAAAGAAATCAGAGATATTATTAATCGCATTCATGACATTTTGTACCTACTTTTTCAATTTCCTGATTCGGCGCAGGATCACCAAAGACTTATCAGGGACTAGGGGTTGAACGGGCAGTGAATTCTGAGACACTTGATCTACTATAATGGTCATGGCATTTTCATCTTCAAAAACTGGTAATCTCTCAGTTGAATCCAAAGGCTTCCAAGGTAGTAGTACCTTTTCCCAATTTTCATAGGACATTTGGAATTGACTGCAAAGTGCAAAAATTGTGGAGGGGTGTCTAAGCCCATAAGTTGATCCATGAACGATCAGGCCTAAAACCGATTTTACAATTATAGATCCAATGTCGATCGACAGTCCCCTTTGGATGCAGTAATTCAAAATGGCACTTTCTTTAGAAACTTTACCGATCTTCATTGTCGATAACAGTTT
>NEWO01000789.1:116138-172149 GCA_003013225.1 Phalaenopsis aphrodite | reverse complement strand
GCATAAAATTCTTTCACCACACGAACCACCACGACGGCAGTAGTGTAGCACAACACTTCTCATCTTCACCGCACTATCGTTTCTTCAATATCCATCGTGGGATTATTCAATCTGTGATTACGAATCTTTTTTCTTTGATCAATCTTTTCTTCATCAGTAACTTGTTGAAGATTTGCTGCTCTTCCGCAGTAATAAACTTTTGCCGATTGAAAACTCGCATTCTGGGATTATCAGGGGAATTGGACGCCATAGGAATGAAATTGGTAGTGTTTCACATCATTTTTTGGAGGGAAAATATGAACTAGAATTCAAACTTTTGAGTTTAAAAAGACTATTCCCGCCCAAAATCTGCCAAAAACCGCCATTTGAACCCGCATAACTATCAATTCACTGGTCTCTCCATCGATGGGGTCGATGGCAGAGTCGACGAGCTTCTGTATTAATTTTTTCTGGGCTCTCTGGAAAAACCCCCCGTCAGCGGCCTCAAGGGCGCCGTCGGGGCCCACGGTAAAATTTTCACAGTTTTGCTCTGGTCCGAATGCGTTCCAATTTTCCTTCATGGATCCAGATTTTAAGATGTTTCAAGGGTAAATAAGAGTAATAGAGCTTAATACTACCACAAACTAACGATAATTACAAATAAAAACTACTATAATTGCGATAAAAGTAAAGATAAATATGGGTTGCCTCCCATAAAACGCTTGCTTTAACGTCGTCAGACCAACCTATTCATGTGTCATTAAGGTTGACTGATCGTTAAAACCTCTTTAAGATTTTGTCTTTTACCCTCATAATATAGTTTTAATCTGTGTCTATTTACTTTAAATCTATTTCCCATCTTCTAATCTTCAATTTCAACAGCTCTGTAAGTATAAACTTGAGTCACAGTAAAGGGCCCTAACCAACGAGACTTCAATTTTCTAAGAAATAACTTCAGCATAGTGTTGTAAAGTAAAACTTCTTGTCCTGGTTCAAAGTTCTTTTGGTTAATCTTTCGATCATGCCATAACTTTAATTTTTGTTTATAATTTTCTTTGTTATCATAAGACTCATTTTTTAATTCTTCCAATTCATTTAATCGTAATAATCTCTTCTTACCAGCATCTTTCAAATTATAATTGAATTCTTTAATCGCCCAATATGCTTTATGCTCCAATTCTTCTGGTAAGTGACAAGTCTTTCCAAAAATCTGTCTGTAAGGAGTCATTCCAATAGGAGTTTTATAAACAGTCTTATAAGCCCATAATGCAGTATCCAATCTAGTGGACCAATCTATTCTACTAGGGTTTACAATCTTTTCAAGTATTTCTTTGATCTCTCTATTAGAAACTTTAGCTAACCCACTGGTTTGAGGATGATAGGCAGTAGAGATTCTATGAATAATATTATTTTTTTTTGTCAATCTCTGAATGTATTTATTTCTAAAATGGCATCCTCCATCAGTGATAATCATTCTAGGCATTCCGTATCTAGTGAAAATATTTTTCATCAAAAATCTTCAAACACTTTTAGCGTCACAACGTGGTAAAGCTTGTGCTTCAATCT
Source organism: Phalaenopsis aphrodite (assembly GCA_003013225.1). NCBI lineage: Eukaryota > Viridiplantae > Streptophyta > Magnoliopsida > Asparagales > Orchidaceae > Phalaenopsis > Phalaenopsis aphrodite. The sequence continues at coordinate 170,604 of NEWO01000789.1, read as the reverse complement.
ACTTAGAAACGTAGTCCACTACTATTAATATATATAAGTTCCCAAATGAAGGGATAAATGGTCCCATAAAATCTAATCCCCAAACGTCAAAGATCTCAACTTCTAACATGAAATTCAGAGGCATTTCATTTCTTTTAGATATATTGCCTACTCGTTGACAGCGATCACAAGTTTTTTATGTATCTATAAACATCTCTAAAGATGGTAGGCTAATAAAATCTAGCTTGTAAAATTTTATAAGCAGTTTTATCAATCCCATAATGTCCTGCAAATTCAGAATCATGACATTTCTGAATGATCAGCTAAGTTTCTTCATAAGGTACACATCTCCTCATAATAAGATCCTTACATTGTTTATATAAATAAGGCTCATCCCAAAAATATGTTTTCGCATCATGAATGAATTTTCTTTGTTTTTGCAATGTTAGCATAGGTGGCAAAATATCATTTACAATATAATTAACAATATGAGCATCCCATGGTATTTTCCACTCATTAATATTATAAAGTTGTTCATCAGGGAAACTGTTTGTGATTTCATTGTCAATGTCGAATAATTCTTGATTTTCTAATCTTGACAAATGATTAGCAATTTGATTATCAGTTCCCTTTCTATCAATAACCACAAGATAAAATTCTTGCATCAAAAGTATTCATCTAATCAACCTTGGTTTAGTATCCCTATTTTGCACCAGATATTTAATAGCAGAGTGATCAGTATGCACAACGCATTTAGCTCCAATTAAATAAGATTTGAATTTATCTAAAGCATACACAATTGCTAGTAACTCTTTTCCAGTAACAGTATAGTTAATTTGTGCATCATTAAGAGTTTTACTAGCGTAGTATATAACTTTAAAAATCTTTTCATACATTTGTCCAAAAACAGCTCCAATAGCATAATCACTAGCATCACACATCAGTTCAAATGGTTCTCCCAGTTAGGTGAAATTATAATAGAGGTTGTGATTAATTTTTCCTTCAATAACTCAAAGGCATTTAAACAGCTTTCAATAAATTCAAATTTCTTGTCCTTTTCTAAAAGTTGGCATAAAGGTTTAGTAATTTTTGAAAAACCTTTAACAAAGCGTCTGTAAAATCCAACATGTCCAAGAAAACTCCTAACCTCACTTACATTAGTAGGAGGTGTTAGTTTAGATATCACTTGAATTTTTGCAGGGTCTGCTTCCATACAATCTTCCAAAATTTTATGCCCTAACACAATTCCTCCTGCAACCAAAAATTGGCATTTCTCTCATTTCAGAACCAAATTAGTTCTTTCGCATAACTCCAAAACTTTTTCAAGGTAATTTAAGCATGTGTCAAATGATGTTCTAAATATAGAGAAATCATCCATAAATACTTCCAATCCATCATCAATTAACTTACTAAATATGGAGATCATACATCTCTGGAATGTTGCAGGTGTATTACATAATCCAAAAGACATTCTTTGAAAAGCAAAAGTTCCAAAATGACTAGTAAATGTTGTCTTTTCTTGATCCTCTGGAGAAATAGAAATTTGATGGTAACTGGTATATTCATCTAAAAAGCGAAAATATTTGTGCCTAGCAAGTCTATCCATTATTTGATCTAAAAAGGGTAAAGGGAAGTGATCTTTCCTGGTGGCAGTGTTTAATTTCCTATAATCAATGCAAATACGCCACCCAGTAACTTTTCTGATAAATATTAATTCATTATTTTCTTTTGTTTCAACAGTCATTCCTCCTTTCTTAGGAACACAATGAATTGGACTTACCCATGCACTATCTGAAATAGGATATATAATTCCAGTGTCTAACCATTTCAAAATTTCCTTCTTAACTACTTCTTTCATCATCAAATTTCATCTCCTCTCTGGATCAACTCTTGCTTTATATTGTTCATCTAATATAATTCTGTGCATACAGATTGAAGGACTGATTCCCATAGTATCCATTAAGATCCAACCAAAATCTTTCTTATATCTTTTTAATGTTCCAACAGTCTTTCCTCTTGCAGATCATTTAATTCTGAAGACATAATAACAGGTAATGTAGATGAGTCTCCTAAAAATACATACTTCAGGTGACTAGGCAATACCTTCATCTCAAGTTCAATTAGTTTTATAATTGATGGAAATAGATTTTTATAGGCATTTTTCGTAATATCCAACATCTCAAATCTTTCCTGAACGTAATCTAATTTTTCATTTTCTAATTCATCCAAAATAACTTTGTCATTCTTTTTAAATTGTTTTTTCTCTACAAAATGTTCTACTTCTTCAAAATGTTCTTTAAAATGTTCATTCAGTAGATGTTCAATAATTTTCATGCAAAAAACATTTATTATATCTTTCAACAGCAGAGTATTTCATTCATTTCACAATGTTAAATGTCACTTCTTGGTCATTAACTCTCATAGTTAATTCTCCTTTTTGAACATCTATCATAGTTTTTCCAGTAGCTAAAAATGGTCTCCCTAAAATGATAGGTATTTCTTTATCTTCCTCCATATCTAAAACAATGAAATCCACAGGAAAGATAAATTTGTCCACATTTACTAACATATCTTCTATAACTCCCTTAGAATATGTAACTGAACGATCCACTAACTATAGAGTTACAGAAGTAGGTGAGACTTCTCCTAATAATTTTTTGAAAATTGATAGAGGCATAAGATTAATGTTGGATCCCAAATCACATAAAGCTCTTCCATAAAATTTTTCACTGATCGCCCACGGTATAGTGAAACTGCCAGGATCTTTTAATTTTTCAGGAAGTTTTTTCTGAATAATTGCACTATAATCTTTGCTAAGTGCAACAATTTCACTATCCATGAACTTCCTTTTCTTGTTCAGAATAACTTTCATAAATTTCACATAATTGGGCATTTACTCTAAAGCTTCTACGAAGGGAATGTTTACTGTTAATTTCTTAAGAATTTCTTAAAATTTTGAAAATTGTTTATTCTGTTTGTGTTGCTTCAATCTTTGAGGAAACGGTGGTGGAGGTTTCTCCACAGTAATTTTCATTGGTGTAAATGAATACTCTAAATCTGGGTATTCATGATCCTTTTCTTTTTCAGTATCCACTTTCTCTTTTTCAGTTCCTGTTTCTTTTTGCACCTTTGTTTCAAATTCTTTTCCACTTCGTAATTGTATCGCTTTGATTTGTTCTTTTTCTTAGTCTTTAGGATTTGGTTTCACAGTACTAGGAAAAGTTCCTAATGTTTGTTTACTAAGCGCAATAGCAATATGCCCTAATTGATTTTCAATATTCTTAATTGTAGTTCCTTGATTTAGTAATTGATTTCCTTGAATTTGTAATTGATTTCCTTAATTTGAGTATTACTAGCATAAAAAACTTCTTCTCCTTAATTTGAGTATTACTATTGAATCCTAGAGGAAAGGAAGGTCTATAATTAACATTTCCTTGGTTGGATGAATTTCTTAATGGGTTCACTGGTTGTTTGCCCATTGTTGATTTGTAAAAGAACTGTTATTCCAATTAAAATTTGGATGATTCTTCTAACCTGGGTTATAAAAGTTCGAATATGGGTTGTTGAGTCTATTAATAGCATTTAAGGTCTCATATGAAGGATGAACATCCACAAATTACGCAGATGAATTCTCTTCCATCACGGGAGGTGTTGAAGAATAAGTCATCCGATAATGATCTAATTTCTTTGATATTGCAGCAATCTACGAAGCTAACATAGATAGAGCACAAGAATCACGGATATCATCTACTCTTTTAGGATTTTCCCGCTCAGAGGGCCATTGAAAATTTTTGGTAGTTGCCTGCGTTATTTCGGGCTTGAAAGGGAGTTGCCCGTAAGAAGCTGTCGGTCGCTGGAATTGAAATCTCGTTGCCCGCTTCGAAAGGACATTGAAGTATGAAATCAAACTCACCCCATATTTTTTATAGTTTAAAATGAAAGAGCACTGTACCTCAAATCCTGTATCTATACCAAAGGATAAACACAAGACTTGAGGATGAGGCTCGATCAAATAAACTAAGAAAGTATGACATCCGTTTGGCCTACGAAACCTTTATATTTGTCGACAAGTTCCCCTATTTATTATAAGAGATTAAATAGGGTTTATATTTAGCTAGGTTCGGACATGCTTTCTATAAGGGCAAGCCCCTATAGTTAATTACATTCTAATTGACCAAAGCCACCTAAGAAGACTCTCGATAAAAATCAAGAAATATTATCTTCAAGGAATTTCAAAGGGTAGGACTCTTCAACAAAATCGGATGTAGAGGTGTGAAAGGGGATTGGTTCAAATTTGGAACAATTTATTGTAGAATCTAAAGGAAGAAGAGCTGGGGGATGTCATGGATCCTGAGGAGAACCTCGGTGACTTCCCAAGCTATCCTAATGTTTGGTCTCAATTTTGAGGAGAAATATTTAGGTGTTTCATCCTGCTAATTTTATTATTTAGGGCTTACATTTGTGTGAAATGATCACACAAAATGTCTGGAAGATGTGAGGATTTAGGTTGTGACAAATGATAACCTCGGAATCCTAAGACGAGTTAGGGCTTATATTGTATAGTAGGGTTATGCAAAGGCCTAAAGTAAAGGTGAGGATTAACGTTGCATAAGCAAGCAACCTCAAAGTCCTATGGCTTTATTGTTTAAGTCTAAGGAAGGAAGATTGTTTTAGCTGGGGAAGACAGGTTTTGTTGTTGAAGATGGACTTGCTGCCCACCATGCTAGCTCCAAGCTCCTTGTCGTGACAAGTTTGAGTTATCTAGTGTGTCAAGTTATAGTATCAAATCAGGTGGCCCAGTGTTTAATTAATTAAAAACAAAATATGGATAACATGGTCTTGAAATTTATTTCACTTTGTTCTCCTCTATTCATTGAGCAAGAGGGTATTTTTATTTTATTTTTGTGATTTTTCTACACAAAGTTATGAATTTTCTAAGTTAAGGGTATATAAAGAAATAAGAAAAACCCTATTTATATATTTAAACCGCGCATGCTGACAAGATCCTAGGCAGCTCAAAAGGTACGTATGGCGCTCTCTTGTTGGACGTCGTAGTCCACGTAGCTGCTAACTCGGCCCACGGTTTATGTTCCGAAGCGCTGTCCATCTCGATCTCCTCCGCCTATGTGATACACACGTGATTGGACGGCTCCCCGTCATCATCCTTGATAGAATGATCCTGTGACCATCCACACTAAAACCCTAAGATCTCAGCTTGGACTCAACCAAATCACCTCAGGTTTGATACTATGGACTCCTCTAAGTGAGACGAACATATCCATACGGTTAATGTACCATGAAATCAAGCCTAAGTAGATGGAGAATCAAAATAAGCTCGGGAGGAGGAGAAGTTTTATACCTTTGCTCTGAGAAGAAAGGCTTCAATCAAAGGAGCTCAGCAAATTCATTTGGCTCCAAGGAGGTTAGGGATTGAGTCCCTGTTCTTGGTGTAAGGCCTAGGTATGAATTCGATCAAGCTCGATTTCAGGTGTTGGTCTAGAGCTATGGTGGAGGCTCTTTCAGAGGGTAATTTGATGGGGCTTTGGCTTCTTTCACTGTTGTGAAGTTGTAGGTGAAGTTAATTTCATTTTGGTGGACTATGGAGGTGTATTGGGTTTTGTCCTGGTTTCCGGCAAGGTTTCAAGCTCAAAATTCAGATCCGGCAATGGGAATTTGTGGGGGAAAATGGTCATAATTCACTAAGGGGATGTTAGGGAAGCTCTGTATGAAGTTTGGAGATGCCTCTCTAGGAAAATTTTAGCACACCTCCCATGGCCGTGGGAGGTGAGTTTTTATAAAAATGGTCATGGGGTGGCTCTCAGGGCACAAGTTTGGGTGCATTGTGGTGCTTTGGTGGAGGGCAGAGGAGCTCTTCAATTTGATTTGGATGAGCTGGCCTCTAGGTTTGATTTGGGTGAGGTGCCATGGGAGTGGCTCTCAGTTTTGGGCTTTTCTGGCCACAAGGCTGGCCGACTGGCCAGGGAGAGGTGGGTAGGAGCTCGGGGAACCCAGAGGAATCCATCACAATAATTTAATGCAAATGTGCTTTGATTTGGCAAAGATATCTTAAGCATGTGCATTTCTGGAAATAATATCCCTTAATTTGGGGAACCTTTGGTCCATGGATTCATTTAGGTGGTTTCATGGTGTTTGGACCAGTCACTAAGTCCAACTAATGGTTGTGGTGGAGTTAATTTGCTCGTTTTAGGGTGGTTATGTCACATTTAGTGCATGGGTTCAAGTGGGTGCAAATGACCAAAACTTGGATTTGGTCTAGGCTAGCCATGTCAATTGGCCCAAATAAATATTAAATTTGGTGTATATGATCATAAGGAACAACTTTGGTGAACAATGGAAGTGGTTTTAAGCTCAACTGAAGTGTCAATTTGAAGGATTTTTGAACCTTAATCATTTTGGTTATTTTGGGCTAGGTTTGGGTCTAGCTTGGGTTAGCCTTGGGTAAAGTCCAAATTGATTGTTTTAAATGGTCAATAGGGACCTCATGAAGATTTTTCAACATGAATTGGATGCCAATTTGGAGGTTAAGGCAATCAATTTGGTGAAATTTGGGGACTTAGCCAACTTGGGGCTAAATTTGGGAATTTTGGATTTAGGCCAAAATCAAATGGATATGAGGCTTCACCAAGGTCTATTAATGTTTGATTTTGATGTATAAGAATGTTATCAAGATTTTGCAACATTAATTGGGGCCAATTGACTAGGCTATAGGTTCAATTTGGTGAGATTAGGTCGAATGGTCAAAATTGGGGCTTTGACCCAAATTAAAATTGGGCTCAAATAATGGGCCAATTGAGCTTCGATTTGGTTTTTTTTTGTTATATCAGAAGTTAATTTGAGTTTAGGATTGGAATTGGGATCAATTGAGATCAAATTGATGGACATTTGAGTTGGATTTGGGGAAATTTGGATCTTTAAAGGGCAATTTTGGGATTTTAGTTAAAGATGGTCAACTTGTACAAATTGATTCATGTAGTAGTTGAGAGAAATGAAATTTGAAATATTTGGGATTTATTGAGATTTTCTGGGAAATTTTGGAATTTTTTGGATTTTGAGCTATGGAGGGGTATTTTAGTAATTTGGGGGTGTTTTAGGGGTAAAAGGCCAAGATGGGTTTTTTGGTAGAGTTGAGGTACCAACCATCACCAATAAGCCATGGACCAATGGAAATCCTAGTTTGGGTCCTCTACATAGTGGTTTTAGCCAAACCATAGCCCTAGGGCTAGTAGGTTTAGGGGACCATCTACATCAGTATCCCAAAAGATCAAGAGATCTAGGCTTAAAAGTTCTGGGTTTAGAGTAGTGAGTGAATTACTCCTAGACCAACACGCAGGGTTAACTTTAAGGTTCAACAGCCCTAAGGGTGAGTCATCTTGCGTTTCCCTCATAGTGATCCCACCTACTAAATGCTAGAAGTTGAGACCAACATGTGGCACTTCAAGTTGAGTAAAGAAGATGGTAGAATTTCTAATGGTGAGGGTTTCATGTCTAGTTTTTTAAGATTAGTCAATAGGAAAATCCTATGGTTAGACCTTAGGCTACTAAAGAGGAAAAACTAAACCTCAACCAAAAGTGAGGTCAACAAATGGACCCCCAATAGGTGTGGTGTGTTGGGCAATCACACCGCGCGTATTGGCGTTGGCCGAAGAGATCAACAAAAATCAATACAACCTCTAAGTCAACAAACCCAAAAATATGTGTAGGGTCATGTGTGTGATTTATTTATGTTGGGGAATTAGCAAGTGTGTGTTTAATCAAGTCGAGAAATAGGGACTCTCGCTAGGGATTGGAGAGTGCACTTTGAGTTATGAAATTTCAAAGATTTCCAAAGGATGGGAGTCAGAATGAAAGTGTTGACCATGAGGTGGGAATTAAAATTCAGATATCAATTCAAAAAGAGATAGAGAGAGACAGTCGGAGTGTAAGGACCGACCTCGAATGTAATGAATCAGAAATGTAGGACTGATTCAGAAATGAGAACTGAAATGTAGGTCAATTCTCAACAGAAAGTGTCGNAAAAGAGAGTGTCGGAATGTAAGGACCGACCTCGAATGTAATGAATCAGAAATGTATGACAGCTTCAGAAATGAGAGTTGAAATGTAGGTAAATTCTCAAAAGAGGGTGTCGGAATGTAAGGACCAACCTCAAATGTAATGAATCAGAAATGTAGGATTGATTTGGAAATGAGAATTGAAATGTAGGTCAATTCTCAAAAGAGGGTGTCGGAATGTAAGGACTGACCTCGAATGTAATGAATCAGAAGTGTAGGACTGATTCGGGAAAGAGAATTGAAATGTAAATCAATTCTCAAAAGAGGGTGTCAGATTGTAAGGACCGACCTCAAATGAAATGAATCGAAAATGTATGATTGATTCAGAAATGAGAATTGAAATGTAGGTCAATTCTCAAAAGAGTAAGGACCGACCTCAAATGAAATGAATTAGAAATGTAGGACTGATTTGGAAATGAGGATTGAAATGTACTAAGCTTATGGTGTTGAATTAGCAAAAGCGTATCATGTGGAAAGGCTGATTTTGTAGAAGATTTGTACAGCTTTGTGAGGTTTGTGCAGAATGCAAAATTCTACGAGGATGTGAAGAGAGTTAAGGTAGATAACGATGGTTGTGCTGCGCGCACAAAGAGTAGGAAATTCCAAAAATGGAAGCATCCACTTAGCAGGTTTATTTCATTTTCTTGTTGTTTTCATCACTTTTAATTTTTCAAAAAATGTGTTTTTAAAGTTTTAATTTTAATTGGTTCATTTTTAAAAAGAAATTTGTTTTGTTATTCACTCATTTATGATCATTTTTCATTTATCTTTAATTCATTGTTGGAGATTTGTTGTTTATTCATTGAAATTATGAACCATCGCATGGTTCGCAACTTTCATCCATCAGACAAAAAAGCAACTGACAAAAAGACACAATTTGAGAGAAAGTTTCATTAATTTTCCCCAAAAAGGAATACCATAAATCAAACATAGGCTAATGCCTCAAAAGGTACATCAGGTAATCCATGTCGAAATACATTTAAAATCATCTCATGCTATGAGTACATCGTAGATTGAATAAAATCAGAAACATTTCATGATGTTAAAAGAAAGCAAGTGAACCCTCTATGCCTGGTATATTGAGCTCCTGATCAAGCAGATCTTCTAAGTCATGCTCAAGGATAAGAGTTCCCTTCGCATGTACTTAGAGGTACAACCTTCTCATAGCTCGTATGGAAACAACTCCTCTAATTAGATGTACAACATTCTAGAATATTCCACTTGACCATTCCCTTGATCATCCATTTTATCATCGGTGATAATGAATCCAATTGGTCGTATCTGAGGATCCAAGGCGGATTCCCCTGTCTGTCGTTCGTAAAATTTTAGCAACAGCTGCATTAGATGGTGATTCTTCCCTTTCCCCTCATCCATTTCTTCGGTTCGGAATATGTCCTCTCCATGAGAAGGCCCGCTCGACCTCTATCTCTTAAATCAAGATGCAATCCAGAATGCTTCTTTCATCAATTTCAGAGAAAACCCTGGTATATAGCTCCAGACCTTCCAATATGTTGACAAACTTTCCCTGAACTTCTTCATAGAACTCGAATTCTCTTTTATTTACTCTGCTTATCTTGTAGTATTACACCATACCAGGAGTTGGCAGCTGTCGTGGGCATTCCTTCCTTCGGTCCTCGGCGGGAACCCAAACTAGTGTTGGTCGATCCGGAATATGAGATTCAGCCTCTAGTGGGATGCATGATCCTGGGCACCATGGCACGCGCTGATCCGTCCCCTGTGGGACATATGGTTCATTTGTCGTGAAGTCTAGAGCATGATACTCGTTGGTGCTTAAAGTGTATTCTTATAATGTACTGAAGCACTGTAGATGCAGAACATTGCAGTCCGGGCATTCTAAAATGCGCCCGTGACTGATGTCCCGGCCGGTACCTCAACGTTGCATGTTGGGCAACCCCTGCATAAGATATCTAGACCTGGGAGCACATCTGATTCATTCACAAATCCTGACTCTCAATCTGTAGTGGGCAAGTTGGCATATGTTTCTCTCAGATCGGAGTCGTAAATATGTCCCTCAAGAATGGGGGTAGTGAAACTGCTCACGTCTCTCTAGCATTTGCATTGCTGTCGCAGAAAGGCTCTATATTTCTTTCGACGGGCATTTCTGTGCTGCGTCCTACGGAGCGGAGTATTTGGTAGTTTCTCACTTTTTGCGACTATTAGGTCCCTTGTTGGAGTAGCTATCATGGAGGGCAGTCGGTTGGGCCCCTCCATCGGATCTTGTTCCGCTATCACGTTTTTACCTTTGCGTGACACATTGTCTTGAGTGGTCACCCTCAATAGTGAAGGCAGTCCCTTCTTTTCTTTATTGTTGACTACGTTCATTAGAGGACCCTCGTAGTCCAGATCAACTTGGTTGAAATCCACGTTGAAATCTATGACACCTCCTTGCGGTGCCATCTCTTCAATCAGTGCGAGGTTCCAGCTGTCCTGGAAGGCAAAGATCAGCCTCTGTCCTGACATTTTTCTTCAGACGACGGAAACAATGTCAGTGGGCCAAAGCTTAGCATGAACAAGAACAAAACAAAGTATTTGTTAAAGTAAATTTTAGTTTGTTTGGTGAAAAGAATTATTCATTTTATGTGTGAGTCTAGTTTTATTTAATAGGGTATTTAAATTCAAAAGTAGAAAAGAGAACGTGTGAAGTTCAAAAATTTTCTCAAAATTTTCATTATAATGAGGTTAATTATAAAGTTTGGACCCGGTCATAGACATTTAGCCACATAGATAACCTTAAAATAATTAAAGTTTCAAAGTTTTCAAAGCAAGCAGAGGCAAGTAGAGGTAAGCGACATTAAGCAGCATCAGGTTACGTAATAGGTTTTCAGGTATCGTCCATTTATCGGTAACATGTGTCTTTCACCCCATAAGTCCACTAACTGGTAGGCTCCTCATGTATAGACCTTCTCAATGACAAATGATCCCTCACAAGTTGGCTCAAACTTCCCACCTATTTTGCGGCGAGCAAGAATAGGCCTTTTGAGCACAAGTACGAGGTCACCAATTTTGAATGTCCTTGGGTGGACCAATTTTTCATGGGCTTGTACCATCTTTGCCTGATATAGCTCCAAATATCGTTGGGCTTCTAGTCATTTTCCTTCAAGACTCTCCAGTTCTATAAGTCTGAGTTTTGTACTTTCTCCCGTTGTGAGTTGGTTGGCAACAGCGACTCTGAGAGATGGTGTCCGGATTTCTAGCGGTAGCATGGCCTCGGTCCCGTACACGAGCATATAAGGTGTATACTGAGTGGGAGTCCTGAAAGTTTTCCGGTAGGCCCACAAGGCTTAACAGTTTGTTATGCCAATCTCTCTTTTTTTCATCCAGTGTTTTCTTGAAAATCTGTACCAGTGTCTTATTGAAAGCTTCTGCCAGATCATTTGCTCTAGAATTGTAAATTGTAGAGTATCTCCAATATATCCCGTGTCTGGTGAAGAAATTGTTGAACTTTGTACATTTGAAAGCTGCCTCATTGTCAGAGATTATTCTTCGCGGTACTCCAAAACGGTAGACAATTTGGCCTTTGAAAAATTGAAGGACGTGTTGTCTCGTAATCTCACGTAACGGTACTGCCTCTGCCCATTTGAAGAAGTAATATGTAGCAGTAAGTATAAACCTGTATCCTTTAGAAGATGGAGGGTCTATCGGACCTATTATGTCAGTGCCCCAACACTCGAATGACCACGAGGCAACAGTTTGGTGCAGCACATTCGGAGGTTGATGTAAGACCACCCCATGCAGTTGGCATTGGTGACATCTTCTAGTTGTATCCATGCAATCGGACATCATTACTGGCCAATAATATCCGAGTCTTTTGATCTTCATTTTCATTTTTGGTCCCGACTCGTGAGTGCCACACAATCCGACATGTACTTCTTTGACAATATTCTGTGCATCGGCTCTCCTCAAACACCGTAGCCATATTTAATCAAATGATCTTCTATAGAGAACATTTCTCACAAGGGCGTAAGAAATGGCCCTTCTTGTGTTTTGGTGCGCCTCAGACTTCTCCTCTGATAGCTTTCCATAAATGGCAATGTTTGTTATATCCATTGAAATTGCCAACTCCAATCCGGTGATTAAGGCTTCATATTCTGCTTCATTGTTAATGCACGGCTCTGTCAGGTGGTATGAGAACCCCAACATACCCTTATTTGGGGTAATAAAGATCAAACCAATCCCTGCCTTACCTGGTATAACTGTGCCTGATCCCTTGTCTTTCCTGGCTGACGAAGCACCGTCGAAGTACATTTCCCAGCACTGCGCACTAGAAAATTCCATTTGTAGTATTTGCTCGTCTGGTAACTCGTCGTTCAGAGAGGACCCAGCTGGTAGTGGGTGTACAGTGAGAAAGTCTGCTAGTATCTGTCTCTTGATAGCACGGAGGAGCACAAAAGTTATATCAAATTGCAATAAAATCATTGACCATCTTGTTAAACGTCCGGAGAGTGGTGGTCGGATCATCAAATATTGCAATGGATTAACTTTTGAAATCAGGGTATTCTTATGAGAAAGCATGTAATGTCTAAGCTTTTGACCGGCAAAAATTAATGTCAGGCAATGCTTCTCAATAGGTGGATACCTTATCTCCTTTGGTATTAGAGACGACTCAAGTAGTAGAGTGCATTTTCTTTGCCCTCATCTTTGGCTTGGGCTAAGAGGGCTCCAAGAGAGTCATCCAAAGTCGTGGTATAAAGTATCAATGACTTCCCTGAGATAGGGGCTGCCAAAACAAGAGGTGTCATTAAATATTGTTTAACATCCTCAAAGGCTCGCTGACATTTCTCTTCCCAAATAAATTTGGCATCCTTTTTAATTAATGTCGAGAAAGTTTGACACCTACCTGAGAGATTAGAAATAAAGCGTCTTAGATATGCCAACTTCCCCTAGAAGGAACGTAGCTGCTTCAAGGTTTTAAGGGGTGGCATTCCCAAGATAGCTTTAATAGTATCCGGGTCGATCTCGATTCCCCGATGATGGACAACGAATCCTAGAAATTTCCTCGAGGTGACGCCAAAGGTGCTTTTTATGGGATTCATTTTAAGGTCATATCGTCGTAACCGTTCAAATACGATCCTCAAATCGTACAAATGGTCTATTTTTTGTTTACTTTTGGTAACCAAATCATCCACGTAGCATTCTACTTGATTGTGAATGAGGTCGTCAAAAATCTTCATCATTGCACGCTGATATGTCTCTCCGGCATTCTTTAGGCCGAACGGCATCACTGTGTAGCAGAAAATTCCAATCGGTGTTATGAAAGTTGTAAGCGCTGCATCCTCGGGAGCCATCTTGATTTGGTTGTATCTTGATGATCCGTCCATGAAGGAGAAAATTTCATGTGTTGAAGCGATGTCCACCATCATTTCTGGTATAGGTAGTGAAAACTCTTCTTTTGGACATACTTTGTTCAAATCCCTGAAGTCGACACAAACACAGATCTGTCTATTTTTCTTCTTAACAGGTACGATGTTGGCCAACCATGTGGGGTACGACTCCTCTTTAAAAAAGTTGGCATCTATCAACTTCTTCACTTCGGCGATGAATTGTTGTTCTATTTCAAGGCGCATTCTCCTGGGAGCTTGTTTTACTGGGTTTATAATCTTGTCCACCCCAAGTTTATGGACTGCAACCTCTGCTGACAGCCCTGACATTTCATTGTAGCTCCATGCAAAGCAATCTTTGAATTCTATTAATAGTTTGACCAGTTCTACAGATTTGTCGTCATCAAGTAGACAAATTATAAATGTAGGTCGGGGTCGCTCTTCAGTCCTGAGGTTTATCTCTTTCAATTCATCGACAGTGGATTTAATTTCTTCCTCAAATTCTGACAAAGCATCTTCTATTGGTTGATCAGTAGAGTCAACCTCTATATTAAGACAATCCTCTTCTGACTCACTAGTAACAACCAAGTAAAATTCAGAATCATCGACTGGTCCAACTGTACCAAATCCGAGATCTTCTTTTGAATTGGGAGTTCGACTTTTAGCATTCCATAATTTTTTAAAAAGTTGAAATTTATCTTTTGATATTCATTTCGGTAAGTGTCCTTGTTGAATTAACTTTTGAACACAATGCGAGAAGTAACCAAAAGGCAATTCCATTAATTCATTAGAATCAACATCAAAATTTATATGTTTTTCAAGCTCAGTAGAGGTAGAAGCACGGTAAAATTTGATCGGCTTTAAACCAACACTACGGACTTCCTTGACCTCTAAACTCTCGACCTTTTGAGGGAGAATTGGAGTAAGGGTCATAGTATTCACAGAGTTGTTTATCCGACCATACATTGTTTCATATTCATTCCTCTCTGTATCTTCTAGGGATATCTCGTACTGAGGTTTCTTCTGCTTTGTCATCATTATTTCATCTTCAAAACTTTCTTCATCACCAATGTTGATAGTTGGCCTAGTCCGTTCAGCAATTAAATTGATCTTTCCTTGTCTGCATCCCCGGCCTCGACCTCGGGTGCGTGAACTAGAAGAACCTCCACTAACTCGCTGTAAGGGAGTGGTAGAAGGTTGTTGAAGCGGAGTTGTATGGCCTCCTTTTTGTGATTTTTCTGAACCTTCATCTTTGTTTATGATAACTTCACGAGAGAAGACTGTCCTCTTTGGAGGCGCGTAGTAGGCAGCATCTTCATGGATACCAACTTCATGCACTGAAAATGGTTATAGATCTCCCTTGATGCAATTTTCTTGACCATCTTTGCGGTATTTAATGCACTGGTGTAGGGATGATGGAACCATATTGTGCTCATAAATCCATGGTCAACCCAATAGAGAGTTAAAAGAGGTCTCGACATCGATTATATGAAATTTAACGGTTGTTACGAGTTCTCCAACCTTCATAAGTAATGTAATTGATCCAAGGGCTCTTTCTCCCTTTTGGTTGAATCCTATTAACATCATCTTATCGGTCGTAAGCTCTTGAGCTTCAATATCCAAATATCCCAATGTCTGTAAGCTCATCAAGTTAAGAGATGCTCCAGGATCAACTAAAACCCTGGATAACACAAATCTGCTGAATTTGACGGAGATGTAGACCGGACGGTTGTGGTCGGCGGTACCGAGCAGCAAGTCTTCATTTGTGAAGGTTACCCCTGACTGCTCTCTCAACGAGCAAACTTCATCTGAGGATGTCCTAGCCAACTGAGCTAAGCAAATTTCTGGATCAAGCAAAGCTGTAACCAGAGATTCTCTCATCTCCTTTGACAGGATCAGAACGTTGTAGATGCTTAGTCGGGCATGCAACTTCCTGAGATGAGCTAGCACGTTGTAGTCTACTTTACATGATCCTTCGATTTTATCTTGATTATTTGGTTCTTCCACTGGTGGAGGTGGGGGTATCTCTTCACGAGTCATTATCTGTTTTTTTTTTTGTTTGTTGGTGTTGTTCTTGGTGGTAACACTTTTTCGCTCCTTAAGTTGACTTCTATGATTTCTTCTTCTTGAGATATGATTGTTGAATCTTTCGGTGTCTTTTCCTCCTCATCAGAAAGATCTAAGTTGATGGCGAGCGGTGTACTATGATGCTTGAGAGTTGGCTCTTTGTTATCAGTGTTGTTGTAAGTGATATCATTGAGTTCTTCTTTAGCCTTGACAACGAGTTCATCAGACTCGAGTACGATTTGAGGATCATTTTGGGGATTGAGATCACAGCTAGATCGGTCATAATCAGTCACATTATTACCAGAAATAGTCAAAACGTAGCCAAAATTACAATCATTATATTCATAAGACCCCGGAGGGACAAAAAGATAATCATACAAAGTCAGGGAGATTTTCTTCCCCAAATCCGAGACAACCAATCAAGTAGAAGTGACCCCTATCCTACCCCCTGTGCTATCAATCTTGGTAGTGACGCTTTTCTTCTTACTGTTCTTTGTCCTTGACGATGACGGATTTTCTGGCGAAACCTTCATCTCGGGCTCAGTATGCTGTAGACTCTGAATGGATGCTAATTTTGATGCAGACTGTATTTTGTTCAGTATCTTCTTGGACATTCTGCTACAGACCTCCTTCCATTCTTCTTTAGTTTTTTGTAGAAGCTTGTTTCGATGAATCTTGTATTTGATTAAGGACCCTCTTGAGTTCATCCCAAGTTGTACTCCATCCATCTGTTCTGACATATGGATCAATTGAGGAGATTGACTCAGCTGAAACTATGTTTATGGAACCTTTTTCTGGTTCTCTCAAATACTCCTTTGGGATTGTTATATTCTCTTCCTTAAGGTTCTTCTTGAGCCAGTCTTTAAAAACGAAGCACTTGTATATAGTGTGTCCAAGCAACCAGTAGTATGGGCAAGAATTTGGTTCATTCTTGTTATCCACCTCTTCGGGTTTCTTTGGATCAGGTAGTTTGAATTCTGGTTTCTTCATCAAGCTTTTGAATATTTTAGGTACAGCTTCATCTTTGAAGGAATACATAACTTTTGTCGCTCTAATAGGAATATTCTTTTACCCACTGTTAGAGGTGATCCCTTCTGAGACGGCCGTTGGTTGGATTGGCTGCTCTGTTTCTGAGAGTACTGTGATGAAGACTGGCGATGCTATTCTACATATACCTTTATCGGTTACTTTCTTTTGTCGACAGTCGTGACTACTCTTGATTTCTTTTCGAACACTCTGTGCTTCATTTCTTTTCGAACACCTTAGCCTTTTCACGTGGCTCCATGTGCTTCATTGTTTCTTGAAGACTGCTGGCTTTACTGATTAGTTTCTTGAAGGACTTGATGGTGAGTCCCTTAAGCATGAAAGCTACTGGCCCATGAATGCTTTTGAGTAGAATCTCATTTGCTTGATGTTCCTGTAGCTAAGGTTCACATTTCATGCTAAGGTTTCTCCACCTCAAAATATAGTCTGCCAAGGTTTTACCGAGCTTCTGCTTCTCCATCATGAGATCTCCAATAGACACGTGATATTGTGCCCTGGCAAATCTTTTCACAAATAAATGTTCCAACTCAGAAAAATTTTTAACTGACCTGTTGGGCAAGTCAGCGTACCAGTCGAAAGCAATCCCTGACAAGCTGCTGAAGAACTGCTGGCAGAGTAGAGCTTTGTTATTCCTTGTGTTGCCACAACTGGCTCAGAAATGTGCTATATGATGTCTGGGATTTTCAGTCCCATCGAATATCTTGAATTTTGGTGTCATAAAACCCTTGGGGAAAGGCATGGCATCAAACTCCTCTGGGTAAGGTCTACCCTTCAAAATTGATGCACCGCCCTTAGATTGGGCTAAGGCATCCCGCACTTGTTTAACCATTTGCTTGAACTCTTTTTCTGGCATGACACCTGACGGAGAATCTTTCTTTTGTTGTTCATCTTTTTTCCGCTGAAGTAGCCTCTCTTCTTTCATTTGTGATGTGTATGATTTCTGGCTGATTAATCTCTGAAGAAGCCAATCTTGGTGCATGTGATTGCTCTGAATGGTGGCCATTGTGGTCATAGCTGCACTCATCTCTTCTATTCTTTTCTCCAGTAGACTGACTTGCTCATCCCTTAGGAGGATAACCCTACGCAACTCATCTACGGCATTCTCTTCGGTATGAGGTTGAGCCTCGAGCGCAGATGTGGTAGCTCTGGTTTTGATTACATGGACATCCATGAAATCCTCCTCCAAGTAATCATTGTAATCAAAATCTTCATTGTTGTTATTGATAGAAACTCCGTGCTCTCGAGCTAACTTGAAAATCTCAATCCTGAGTTTCTCAACTTTTTCATCAATTATCGATTCCTTGATTGCTTTAAGATCTGGAAGACCTTGGTGAATATCTTCTACTTGTTCCTCCATCTCGCTGGCTATTGTCGCGACGATGTCAGATATTTTAGGCACTGGTTTTCCTTCCTGTCCTTTAGGCTCACTGAACTGTATCGGTGCAGCGACCTTGGGTACCATACCCTCTTTTTATTTGACGATGATGTCTCAGGACGAGACGTATTAGTAGAGTCATCGATATGTCGAGGGAAGGTATGCTCCCCGTGGTGTAGATTGGCTACATTGTCAGGTAACCGTCTTGTCTTTCTCTCTGTGATTACAGGAATGACGGGTAAGCTCCTTGGACCTAGTCTCGACTTAATCGGTCGGCGACCTGCGGTCCTGGTGGTGGTATGATCGGTGGTGCTATAGTAGTATCAACTTGGCTTACCAAAAGAAACCAGACGGGAATATGGGGTAGGTGACTATTCGGTTGACTTTTAAGACTTTCTAACGGACGTAACATCCTTCAAAATTCCCTTTTTCATATGAGGAGAAATCGTATGTCCCACTCACTTAAGTAATTCACTAACAGAACATCCTTCTTTAGTAGCAAGTCTTCTGAAAACTACACTAACTCGGATGATGGGAATGAATTTTATTCCCTCCTCATTATGTCCACAGAGTGATGATAATGCTGCAGCAATCTTCCGGATACTCTCAAATCCATCAGTATCCGTCAGAGGATGGAATCTACTCCCTCGTAGGAGTGGATAAATTTCTGGTAGTACCTTTTCAATTTGCTGAGGATCCTCCTCAACGGGTGTGTTCTCAGGAGTCTGGGCTTTGACGATCTTTTGAATTCTTCTATTGTGGTTCCTCCTTTAAGTTTGGGTCAGTAGTACAGTCCTTGAGCTCGACCCGATTTCAAGCACGGGTTGTGGGACAGTTAACCCTTCAGTTGGATCTTTAACGACCATCACCTCTTTCCCCTAAGTAGCAGCAGGGAGAACAGGTTTGATGGCAGTAGCTTTAGCCTTCTTACAGGCAGGAAAGTCCTGAAGGCATTTCAGACTGAATTCCACAGACAGTTCTTGCATTTCTTGAGCAGTAATCTTCATTACTACGAATGGGGCTTTCCCGAGGATAACCTCGAGGTCTTCAAATCCAGCTCTGAACTTGATGGTGGGAGCGATGTTACGGGGCGCTGCGGTCCATTGGCAGATTGCAGGAAAAGGTCAGCGTTGGGTAGGCCATCTAAGCAAGCTTTAAAATAGAAAGTTTTAGGGTTAGCTATATGGCCAAAAACCTCGTAATCTTTAGTGCAAGCACTGAAAAATAGAGGTTGATCTATAGACTGGACGAGTCTTAATTTATGGGTATTTTTTAAATTATCTGTTTAAAAAGGTGTAAAATTTAATTAACACAAGAGAGTTTCAAAGTGCGCGCAACACAACAAGATTTGGTTTAATTTGCGAAATACCAAAACAAATTTAGATGTGAAAAATTAGGACCTAGTGTGGGACCCAATTAGTGGCAAAGAATGTCCAGGTGGGATTAGTCCACCGAACAGCTATTGGGGATCCGACCCCACATGAAAATTTAGAGTCTTTAATGGCCTTCTGAACCCCTCTATTCAAAGATGGTTGAACAGCTAGTCCTGAGGTACAAAGAGTTAGTTGTACTTTTCCAAGATAGAAATGGGTAAAGTATGCCAACAGAAGAAGGGTAATCTGATCCAAGAGGGACATGGACATATTATTGATGTGTGAAAATAATATTTCTTGATTTGTATGGAGAGAAAAGCACGTCCCCAACGGAGTTGCCAGAAGCCGTCGACATTATTTTAGGGTTGAAGGGGAGTTGCCCGTAAGAAGCTGTCGGTCGCTGGAATCGAAATCTCGTTACCTGCTTCGGAAGGATGTTGAAGTATGAAATCAAACTGACCCCATATTTTTTATAGTTTAAAATTAAAGAGCACTGTACCTCAAATCTTGTATCTATCCCAAAAGATAAACACAAAACTTGAGGATGAGGCTCGATCAAATAAACTAAGGAACGTATGACATATGTTTGGTCTGCAAAACCTTTGTATTTGTCGACAAGTTCCTCTATTTAATATAAAGTATTAAATAGGATTTATATTAAGTTGGTTTCGGACAGGCTTCCTATAAGAGCAAGCCCCTATAGTTAATTATATCTTAAATGACTAAAGCCACCTAAGAAGACTCTCGATAAAAATCAAGAAATATTATCTTCAAGGAATTTCAAAGGGTAGGACTCTTCAACGAAATCAGACGTAGAGGTGTGAAACGGGACTGGTTCAAATTTAGAACATTTTATTGTAGAATCCAAAGGAAGAAGGACTAGGGGATGTCATGGATCCAGAAGTGAACCTCGGTGACTTCCTAAGCTATCCTAATGTTTGGTCTCAGTTTTGAGGAGAAATATTTGGGTGTTTCATCCTGCCAATTTTATTAGATAGTGCTTAGATTCGTGTGAAATGATCACACTAATAGCCTGGAAGATGTGAGGATTTAGGTAGTGACAAACGACAACCTCAGAATCCTACAACGAGTTAGGGCTTACATTGTATGGCAGGGCTATGCAAAGGCCTAAAGATAAGGTGAAGATTTACATTGCATAAGCAAGCAACCTCGAAGTCCTATGGCTTTGTTGTTTAAGTTTCAGGAAGGAAGATTGGTTTAGCTGGGAAAGACAGGTTTTGTTGTTGAGATGGCTGTGCTGCCCACCATGCTAGCTCCAAGGTCCTTGCCGCGACAAGTTTGAGTTATCTAGTGTGTCAAGTTATAGTATCAAATCAGGTGGCACTATGGTTGAAGTTTTTTAAATTTTATGATAGCATATTAAATTTGATTAGAGCGACACCGATTAGGATCCTACGGTTCCCTCGTTCCAGCACAATTATTTTCTATTGGATTCATTTAGTCCAAATGAACTTATTAAACTTCAACTTAATGAGTTCCATAATTTCATTTAAACCATGGGAAGCATCATTAGAAACCATAGGTTACCTCCTCCGAGGGAGTCCTGATCATCCGATATAGACATCTTAATTTAGTTTAAGTTGTGGTTTTGTGTGATGTTTGTGATTAAATTTTGAGTTGTTTTATATTTTGAATGTTGTGGCGGTGAATTTTATCTTGGTAGATTTTAGTTTTGGTTTTGGTTATGGTTATGGTTATCCTGATGGTTTTAGTTTTCATGAAGGGTGACATCATTGTTTAGCATGCAAATTTGCAGGTATAAAAGTACAGTATGAAAGTTCAAGAAAGACAACGTTGAAAATTGTAAAAGTGTACCTGGCAAGTCATCTCGTTCCACCACTTGAAACTTAAAATGCATGTTACGGCAGTTTATGAAGAGTAGGAAAGGTAAAATTTTGGCAATTTTCTTAACCCTATGTCATATCTTGGTGAGTCCTTAAAAGTTTAATTAAGGATGATTTCATTGAGCAAAGAATATTAAGTTTAATAGACCTCTAAGGTACCCAACAAGTTGAGAGGGGGAAGCAGGTCCATGCCTCCCTCTCACCAACTGGTGAAAAGCCTCAAGTCCATTTAAAATTATTATATTGCTTAATGGTTCATCCTATAAATCCCCTTATTACTCAGTTGAGCACTGATGTCTCAGTTATCTCTAAGAATAGGGTAATTATCACTTGTGATTCAATTTAAGAATTATGTGGGTGAAGAACCTTAAAGGGGAAATTTAGTGTAATTTGAACACTTGCCAAATTTTTAATCCTAATTGGGCTTAGTGGTGTTTCAAGGATGTTTGATTTAGTTATGTTTATTTCTCTAATCCTTGTTTAATCAATTTTTTTATTCAGCCTAAGTCACCACTAAACCCTTAAGACCTAGGTGAGTGTCTTAATTAGTTTCGAAAAAGGTTAAGCTTTAGTGTTCATGATTCATGATTTGGGTTTTATTTGAAAATAAAAATAAGGGGTATTAAATTGATTAATTGTTGACTTCAAAAGTCGTACCCCTAACTCCAGGATCATTTAATTTTAATAAACTTCCAAATTTTAATAATTTAGAAATTTATTAATCTTAATTAAGAAAGTGAGATTGGTTTCTACCAATTAACCACTTTGTGTTTCAAACTTCAAATGAATTGATTAAGATTAGAGGTTTCCCATTTTCCTTCGTTGAATTAAGCCTAAATGTTAATTAAGGCAAAATTTCTAAAAATTACACATTTGCCCCTAAGGCTCTAACCCTCCATAATTTGTCAAATTCAATTCAAATGACTTTGAAATTTTTATCCTACCTCATTCATGGCTCAATTGAGACATCAGAGGAGAAAATGGGATTTTTTAATATTTAATTTAATTTATTTAATTATTTTAATGCAAAAATAGGATTTTCCAAGGAAAATTCTTAACTTGACCAAGGTGAATTCTAATCCCTTAACATTTTTACTAGAGGTAGATCCAAATCAGATAAGCGTTTGGATAAAATTTCATAATTTTTTGAATTCCCTGTGATTTATTAGAATTATTTCAAGTTATGGGTTATTTAATAAAAATAAAATTGTTTAGGTGGTGAAAATTAAGTTTTGTATTTTTAAAAAATCTCTCTAAGGTTACAAAACTCAGAAGAGCAAACTTTATATTTTTTTGATTTTCCTTTGATTTATTAGAATTATTTTAGTGAAAACTCATTTTTAGCCTTGTAAAGAATTATTTTTAAGCTTTGAAGTTCAATATCTTTATTTAGAAAATCAGGAGAAATGTTCCAATTGTTCTTAAGTGATTAGAAAGCAATTTAGAACATTTTCATGAGTTTTATTATTTTTATGCTTTTTATGAATTTTTAATTATTTAAATATTTAAAATAGGCTAAAAATCAAGTTTTTATTTTAAATATCATTTTGTTTTTAAAAAATACCCTTGATCATAGAGAACTCAAAAAACTAAATTTCATAATTTTGTTAGTTATATTTTGATTTTTAAAGATCATTTAAATACCAAAAGTGGTATTTATCCTTAAAAATCAACTTAAGTTGTCAAATGAACTCAAAATATTTTGAAAATTTTATGATGAGTTCTCTGGATCATAAATCACAGTAGAGATCAAAAATCAAGTCATTTAAATGTTTATATTTTCCAAAAGTAATTATTTTAGTGATTTAGTGTTTGTAAAATTTAAGTTCATTTTAAAAGACTTGACCCATGAAATAATTTCCAAAGGCTTCTCTAGTCATGGTGGACCTTCCAAAATTTCTTAGGATTTTCTAATCAATATGCTAATTTCCATGATCATTTTAAAGAAATAATGTGGAATAACTTGAAAAATATGGATCTCTGTATAGGAACCTCTTCTGACTTTGGAAAAATCAGAGGATATTTCCCTTGACAGAGGTTGCAACATGCCAAAGTTTCAAGCCAAGGTGATGTATCAATATGCATGGAGAATCAAATGATTCAATATAGTGTTTAATTAATTACAAATAAAATATGCATAACATGGTCTTGAAATTTATTTCACATTGTTCTCCACTATTCACTGAGCAAGAGGGTATTTTTATTTTTTTTTTGTGATTTTTCTACACAAAGTTATGAATTTTCTAAGTTAAGTGTATTTAAATAAATAAGAAAAGCCCTATTTATCTATTTAAACCGCGCGTGCTGACTACATCCTAGGCAGCTTCGAAGGCATGCGTGGCGTGCTCTAGTTGGACGAGGTTGTCCATGTAGCTGCTGACTCGGCCCGCAGTTTATGTCCCGAACCGCTGTCCAGCTCGATTTCCTCCGTTTATGTGATACACGCGCAATTCGAACGGCTCCCCGTCATCGTCCCCGATAGAATGATCCCGTGACCGTCCACACTAAAACCCTAAGATCTCAAGCTAGACTCAACGAAATCACCTCGGGTTTGATCTTATGGACTCGTATAAGTGAGACGATCATATCTATATGGTTAGCGTACCATGAAATCAAGCCTAAGTAGATGAGGAATCAAAATAAGCTCGGAAGGAGGAAAAGTTTTATACCTTTGCTCTGAGAAGAGAGGCTTCAATCAGAAGTTCTTGGTACATTCGTTGGGGTCCAAGGACGTTAGGGATTGAGTCCCTGCTCTTGGTGTAAGGCCTAGGTATGAATTCGATCAAGCTCGATTTCAGGTGTTGGTCTAGATCTATGGTGGAGGCTATTTCAAAGGGTGCTTTGATGGGGCTTTGGCTTCTTTCACTGTTGTGAAGGTGCGGGTGAAGTTAATTTGAGTTTGGTGGACTGTGGAGGTGCATTGGGTTCTGTTCTGGTTTCCGGCAAGGTTTCAATCTCAAAATTGAGATCCGACAATGGGAATTGGTGGGGGAAAATGGTTGGAATGCACTGAGGGGATCTTAGGGAAGCTCTGTATAAAGTTTGGAGAGGCCTCTCTAGGAAAATTTCAGCACACCTCCCATGGTCGTGAGAGGTGAGTTTTTATAAAAATGGCCATGGGGTGGCTCTCAGGGCACAAATTTGGGTGCTTTATGGTGCTTAGGTGGAGGGCAGAGGACCTCTTCAATTTGATTTGGATGAGCTGGCCTCTAGGTTTGATTTAGGTGAGGTTCCATTGGAGTGGCTCACGATTTTGGGCTTTTCCGGCCACTAGGTTGGCCGGCCGGCCAGGGGGAGGTGACTAGGAGCCCAGGGAACCCAGAGGAATCCATCACAACAATTTAATGTAAATGTGCTTAGATTTGGCAAAGATATCTTAAGCATGTGCGTTTTTGGAAATAATATCCCTTAATTTGGGGAACCTTTGGTACATGGCTTGATTTAGGTGGTTTCATGGTGTTTTGACTGGTCACTAAGTCGAACTAATGGTTGTGGTGGAGTTAATTTGGTGATTTTAGGGTGGTTAGGTCACATTTAGTGTCTGGTCCAAGTGGGTGCAAATGACCAAAACTTGGAATTGGGCTAGGCTAGCCATGTCTATTGGCCCAAATAAATATTGAATTTGGAGTACATGATCATAAGGAACAACTTTGGTGAAGAATGGAAGTGGTTTTGAGCTCAATTGAAGGGTAAATTTGAAGGATTTTTTAACCTTAACCATTTTGGTTATGTTGGGCTAGGTTTGGGTCTAGCTTGGGTTAGCCTTGGGCAAAGTCAAAATTGATTATTGAAAATGGTCAATAGATACCTCATGAAGAGTTTTAAACATGAATTGGATGCTAATTTGAAGGTTAAGGTAATCAATTGGGTGAAATTTGGGGACTTAGCCAATTTGGGGCTAAATTTGGGATTTTTGGATTTAGGCCAAAATCAAATGGATATGAGGCTTCACCAAGGTCAATTGATGGTTAATGTTTTATGTATAGTAATGTTATCAAGATTTTGAAACATTAATTGGGGCCAATTGACTAGGCTATGGGTTCAATTTGGTGAGATTAGGTCATATGGTCAAAATTGGGGCTTTGACCCAAATCAAAATTGGGCTCAAATCATGGCCCAATTGAGCTTATATTTGGTTTATTTTGGTCATATCAAAAGTTAATTTGAGTTTAAGATTTGAATTAGGGTTAATTGAGATCAAATTGATGGACATTTGAGTTGGATTTGGGGAAATTTGGATCTTTAAAGGGCTATTTGGGGATTTTAGTTAAAGATGGTCAAATTGGCTAAATTGGGTCATGTGGTAGTTACAAAAAATGCAATTGGGAATATTTGGGATATTTTGGGATTTTGAGCTATGGAGGGGTATTTTGGTAATTTGAGGGTGTTTTAGGGTTAAAAGGCCAAGATGGGTATTTTGGGTGAGTTGAGGTACCATACATCACCAACAAGCTATGGACCAATGGAAATTCTATTTTGAGTCCTCTACATAGTGGTCTTAGCCAAACCATAGCCCTAGGGCTAGTAGGTTTAGGGGGTCATCTACATGAGTATCCCAAGAGATCAAGGGATCTAGGCTAAGAAGTTATAGGTTTAGGGTAGTGAGTGAATTAACCCTAGACCAACACCCATGGTTAACCTTAAGGTTCAACTGTCTTAAGGGTGACTCATCTTCAGTTCCCTCATAGTGATCCCACCTACTAAATGCTAGAAGTTGAGACCAACATGTGGCACTTCAAGTTAAGTAAAGAAGAGGGTAGAATTTCTAATGGTGATCCCACCTCACCATTAGAATAGTCAATAGTAGCCAAGTTAAGTAAAGAAGAGGGTAGATTTCTAATGGTGATCCCACCTTAAGGGTGACTCACTTCAAGTTCCATGTCTAGTTTTGTAAGAATAGTCAATAGGAAAATCCTAATGCTATACCTTAGGCTACTAAAGACAAAAAACTAAACCTCATCCAAAAGTGAGGTCAACAGTAGCCATCTCTTCTATTAATGAATAAGCCTCGTTAAAAGGTTTTGACATTAAAGAACCACCAGCCATAGCATCTATAATCGATCTAAGAGATCACACTAATCCATTATAAAAATTTTGAATTATCAACCAATCTGGTAACGAATGATGAGGACACTTCCTAAGAAGATCTTTAAATCTCTCCCAAGCTTCATGTATTGACTCTCCATCAATTTGACAGAACGATGTTATGTCATTTCTAAGTTTAGCAGTTTGGATGAAGGGAAATATTTGGATAGAAATTTCTGTGAAAGTTCTCCCCAAGTTCTAATAGATCCTGGTGCTAACGAATTTAACCACATCTTAGCCTTATCCCTCAGTGAAAAAGGAAAAAGTTTAAGTCTAACAGCATTGTTTGAGACTCTGCCATATTTAAAAGTAGCACACATTTCTAAAAAACTAGCGAGGTGTAAGTTCGGATCTTCATTTGGTGTACCTTTGAAATGATTGTTTTGTATCATTTGGATAATAGCAGGTTTAAGCTCAAATGAATTAGCAGCTACATCAGGATTTTGGATAGATAATTGAATCTCATCTGCTGTAGTATTTGCATAATCTCTTAGGGGTCTAGGTTGGTGTTCATTCTCTATCCTAGATTGTTCAGGTTGTTATCCATTGTATCAGAACTTCTAGGTTCTCTTCTTAATTTTCTAATCCTTCTAACAGTGCGTCCTAATTCTGAATCGTAGGGTATAAGATTTTCATGTCCAAATTTATGCATACAATTTGAAATCAGTGCTCAGTAATACAATTAACTAAATATAAATATAAAAATAAGTTACAATTTAAGTAAAAATTTTCTAATAATCCTAATTTGTATGTTACTCTGATCGTGATTTTACTCACTCAATCACTCCCCGCCAACGGCTCCAAAAACTTGACAGTGACTTTATATATGCAATAAAACATAAAATATATATAGACGTATTAAATATTCAATAATTGTAAAGTCACACTTATCAACACAAGTATACGTATCGCTCAAGTAATATAGGGCTCTAATGGAGTCCTAGATATCGATCCCACAGGGAGTAGTTTAGAATTACAGACTAAAACTTTAGAAAAGCAATACTTTAGTCACAACAACGAAGTTCAATTTGCTTATCTGCACTAATAGGCAATTGACATAAATAGATAATTTTAATAACTAATAAATAACTAATGATATTAAGTAGGGTTTAATTGTGATATTAAATATATAAGAAAGCATCCTTCTCCTTGTCAAGAAATTATAGTTAATGGATAAAATGAATTACTTCAATTTATATTGTGTCAAATAGGAGCATACCTATTCTTTACCCTTTGGTCCAGGCATAAAGAACATTGACCAATTCTATGCTTGTTTACTGAATCTGCGGCTAGGCTGGGAGAATACTCTATTTATTCCAAGAATGACTATATGTTGTAATATTAAGTCACTTAGAATATTCAAGAGATAGGAACTTCATGAGAACTCCACTAGTAAAAGCTCTAATTCCATAAATATAAGTTCAGGAATGTATTTTAGTTTTCCCTTTAGGTAGGTCCAGTGAAGCCAATTTTTTATTAGGCATATCAACAAGCTTCTCTTCACTTCCATATTTTTTCTTTCTTTTTTTTCTTTTTCATTTGAATTGCTTTCAATCCTATATATTTTTTTTTTTTCTTTCAGGGATTATTTTCAATCCTTTCTTTTTTCTTTTTCAAGTGAGGATTACTATATCTGCATAACCTTTAATGATTTTAAACTTCACTTTTCTTTCCCTAAATTTGAAACTCAAAGCATTTCTTTACCTTATAAATATTTCATAGTTTTTACATCATTGAGCCCCAATCTTTCCTTCTCAAATGAATTTCCAGATTCTTAATACTTCAAAATATAGTTTCCTTTACTTTAAATAGTTAACTATAATCTTATTTTCTTATACTTAATATCCTAAGTTAAAAAAATTAATTTTCATTACAAAAATGTTTTTTTAAATCTACAATAATATTTAAATAATTGCAAAAAATATAGTTACCTGAATTAAATTCACTACATGAAATCATATAAATAATTTTTGAAAATATTGAAATAGAGGACATCTAATAGTTAATCTTTTTCTTCCCTCCCCTTAACTTAAATTTTTAAATATGAAATAATATAGGTGGAAAGAAAAACTATAAATATAAATTATACCTCAGTATTGTGGGCATTTTCATCATTCTAAAATTTCTACAGGCCTTCTCAAATTTTTACTTCACCTGGTCTGTAATATTAGGAGCTTTCTACACATATAAATTATTAGAGGAATTTCTAGGTAATGAAATTTTGAAATAAGTATAAAACTTAAACATTAAATAAACATTATATTTCCTAACATAATCATAATACTAAACAATTAAAACTTAAAAATGTGAAATGAAAATCACATTACAATCCACAATTTTACTTAATATCTATTGAACTACACATGTACATTTAACTACCACACTAACTTTATAAAAATTAAAATTATCCAAGTACACAAAATGAAAGCCCAAATACATAAACATTCATTTCTATTACAAATAGATTACATAAAATAAAAATACAAACATAAGTACATCTATTTCATTTTATTTCAAAATCCCAAGCTATATCTTCATTGCCTTGATCAGCAGGTGGATTGGGTTGATACTGAGTATACCGGGGGCATTCAGGAAACGTAACATCAGGCTCTCCTCTATAGTGTCAGGCCTGAACTTCATAATAGGCTACCTTAAAATTTGAATGCCTCTACAAGTACTCACTATCATAATCGTGTCGCTTTTCTAAACCTCCAATCCTTTCACTTATCAATTATATGCTCTTTCGCTGCAAGGTCAACTCATTCATCAACTCATAATCGTGTCGACGTTCAATAAGCGTTCCAAACATCCCATGGAGTGATTCTAGTTCCCCTACCCTCTTGACACTTTGGAAAGCTTATTGAATGAAGGGACTTGTCTCTAAGTACGAAGAGGTGTTCCTTTTGGGAAAAATGAAGGGAATTTTGAATTTTCTTTGAAATGAAGGTTGGCCCAAACTAAAAAAGGAGAAGAGTCTACAGAAGAGGAGGGTAAAAGTTTTAAAGAGAGAGTTGGCATGAAAGAGAGTAGTAATGGGAGAAGAGAGGATTTTCTTCTAGAGTTGTAAGAGTAGAGGAAATGTTAAAGATTTCTTCTTTATTACATTTCTAGGAGAGAATTGAGTGTGATTGTAAAGAGAGAAGGTGCTTGAAGGGAACTTCAAGGGATTTTCTTGAAAAGGAGTGTTAGATAAGTTGTTTTCTCTACTTTCTTTATTTTGTAAACTTTTTTTATATATAAAAACTATATTTTGTTGTATCCTTCTCATGAATTCTCGTAAACTTCTTTATATTTCTCCCTAAAATGAGATATGGTTTTGTGAAGAATTAATTTTGTTATTTAAGGTTTTAAATGTCAATAAATTGTGACGATTCAAACTTTGATCTTTATTTACTTTTTGATCTGGCCAATTGAAATGATAAAATTAATTGAGAAACATAAGATCCAAAAGGGTTATGTTTTTTGCATCAAGCTAAGAGTCACATTCAATTTCATGGGTGAGAATGTAGTCCATGAGGTTGCGTACAAATAAATAGGAAAATATACTTTCATGTTCACAAAATTGGAGATTTTAACGTGGTAGACCCCAATTTGGTCCAGCTACTAACCATGGATTTAGGAATCTAACCATAGATTTGGTCCAATCGTAAAACTGGAGTGGCAGCCAATATCCTCACAACCTAACCACGGATTTAGGAATCAAGCCCTAGATTAGTTAATGATCTTTATGCATTATTAGAGGGTAAATAATAGGATTGCTCCTATTTGGCATAAAATAATTTTATATGTATTTTAAATGATTTTATTTACTTCACGATTTATAAACTCATTGCAAATGGAAATGATGCTTTTTTAAATTTGTACTCTTCGCTACAAAAATTTGTTTATTCTTTATAAGTTTACTTTTTAAGTTTAGCAAGTAGTTAAGTTAACTTAGTTATTTTAAGTGCATTTCATTTAGCACAACTTAAATTTACTTTAGATTTTTTTTTATTACTTAGGTTTTATAGTTTGAATATTTTATTTGATGTTATAACCATAAGAATTTCCAACTCCTTGTAGGATCGATACTTAGGACTCTATTAGAGCCCTTTATTAATTGTGTGATACGTATATTTGCATTTTTATTATGGTTTGATAGCTTAATAATTTTAAAAGATAAACTATTTATACTAAATTTATTTTTGTAGGGATTTAACTACATATTTACTACTCGTGTTGTCGTGTGTGTATTGTAGCATTGAAAGATATTTACAATGCACCACAAAACTGTCGCATCAAGTTTTTGGCACCATTATCGAGGAGTAACGGTAAATTTCTTTATAATTTAGAACATTTTATTTGAACTGAAAAAACTTATTGTAGTTTAATTAAATTTTTTTATATTTCAGTGTGTTTTCTTATTTTTTATTGCTTATTGTGTTTGTGTATGCATAGTATATAATCGGTAGGTTTAATACCTTATGATTCGATGTTAGAAAGAAAAATTAGAAAAGTTCAAGAACAAAAAAAAGAGCTAAAAATTTTGAACAAAATGGCTATAAGCTTAAATAATTATGGAATGGAAAATGAACATCATTAGAAACCTTTAAGAGATTATGTTAATCCTACAACAGATGAAATTAATTTGAGCATACAAAACCCTGTTGTAGCTACCAATGCATTTGAGCTTAAACCTATTATTATCTAAATGACCCCAAATAATTAGCTTAGGGAGACATCTACTGAAGATCCCAACTTACACCTTGCTAGTTTTCTAGAATTGTGTGCTACATTTAAATATGATGGAGTGTCGAATGATTCCGTCAGAATTAGAATTTTTCCTTTTTCATTAAGTGATAAAGCTAAGATGCGATTAAACTTCTTAGTAACTGGATCTATCAGAATTTGGGGATACTTATCTCAAAAATTTTTATCTAAATATTTCGCACCATCGAAAATTGCTAAGCTTAAAAATGATATTACATTTTTTTCAGTTGGAGAGTCAATTTATGAAGCTTCGAAAAGATTTAATGATCTTCTTAGAAAGTGTCCACACCATGTATTACCAGATTGGTTAATAATTCAAACTTTTTATAATGGATTGGTTGGATCTCTTAGATCTATAATTGACATTATTGTTGGTGGATCATTAGCGTCAAAACTATTTGATGAAGCATATTCTTCAATTGAAGAGATGGCTACCAATAAATTTTAATGGCCCTCTGAAAAGGTAACTCCAAAATGAGTACCTAGCATTCATGATTTTGAGGCAATATCTATGTTGGCTGCTCAAATTGTTGCAATATCAAAGAAGATATATCGATATGGAATGAACTATTCTCAGACACCTCTTGTGCTTGAGGAAAATTTATTGGCACAAATGATAGATTCTCAATCTTTGTATAAGACTTTAAATGTAATAAACAATCTATCTAATAATCTTTATTCTAATTATTGTAATCCTGGTTGGAAAAATCACCCAAATTTTAGTTGGAGTAACAATAACTTTAATGATGTAAATCCACAATGGGGGAACAATGCTGAGAACCCATCGGTAAACTTCAACAATGAAAGGAATTCTAACTATAAATCTTATTACCCATCAAGTTTCAATAGCAATTCATAAAGTAAGGAGAAGAAATTGTCAATGGAAGGATTAATATTGCAAATAGGAGCACAATGACAAAATCAATGAGCTACAATTAGAAACATAGGAAATCAATTGGGATGTATTGCTACTACACTTAGCAATAGACTTCCAGGAACTTTGCCTAGTATTGTTGAAGTTAATCCTAAATATCATAATAAAAAGCAAATTAAGGTTATTCAACTGAGAAGTAGAAAAGCATTAGAAACAAAAGTTCAAAAAGAAATTGAAGTTGAAGTTGAAAAAGAAAGGGTGAAAAATAAAAAATCAAGAGAAGATTTTCATTTTGAGTCAGAATATTCTATCAAACCAATGAAAATTACTGTAAAAAGACCACCAGCTCCATTCCCTCGTAGATTAAAGCAGTATAACAAAGATAATCTATTTACAACATTTTTGGAAATATTAAGAAAATTGACAATAAATATTCCATTTATTGAAGCCTTGGAACAAATGCCAAGCTATGTGAAGTTTATGATGGATATACTAAATAAAAAAAGAAATTTTATAGATAATGAGACAATTACACTTATTGAAGAGTGTAGCTTAATAATTTAGAAAAAGATTTTTGAAAAACTTAAAGATCGTGGTAGTTTTACTATTCCTTGTGTTATTGGAAAAAGATTTTTTAGAAAAACTTTATGTGATTTGGGAGCCAGTATTAATCTTATGCATCTATCAATTTTTAGAAAGTTGGGTTTAGAGAAATTTCACCTACTACTGCAACTCTTCAGTTAACTGATCGTTTGATTACCTATCCCAAAGGTGTTAGAGAAGATGTTTGGGTAAAGGTTGATAAATTTATCTTTCCTATGGGTTTTATTGTGTTAGATATGGAGGAAGAAAAAAAATTCTATCATGTAGGAAGTCCATTTCTTGCCACTGGAAGAACATTGATAGAAGTGTGAAAAAGGACAATTGACGATGAGAGTTAGTGACCAAGAAGTCACATTTAATTTTGCAAAGTCAATGAGATATCCAGCAAAAGGGAGAGAAGATGAATGCTTCATATAAAAATTAATGACTATTTAAGCGATTAATATTTCACAGATACATTTGAAAAGAAAATTGAAGAAGAATATTTGGAGTATGAAAATTAGGATATAGTTCAAGATGAATCTATGGAAGTGAGTAATGAAGAATTTGATGATGTTCAGGAACAATTTAAATTGTTAGATCTTGCGAATGGTAATAAAAATTTGATTTCCTTGATTTTAAAACCTCCTGAACTAGAAATGAAATACTTCCTGCACTTTTAAAATATGCCTTTTTAGGAGATTTATCCACATTATATGTTGTTGTATTCTCAGAATTAACTGAAGCACAAGAACAAAAGTTGTTGGAAACTATAAGAAGATATAAGAAAGCTTTTGGATGGACGTTAGCTGATATTAAAAGAATCAGTCCTTTGATTTGTATGAATAGAATTTTATTGGAAGACCATTATGAACCAAAAGCTGATCCTCAAAGGAGATTAAACCCTATGATGAAAGAAGTTGTAAAGAAAGAGATTTTAAATCGGTTAGATGCATGAATGATATATCTTATTTCAGACAGTGCTTGGGCGAGTCCAATTCAGTGTGTTCCTAGAAATAAGGTGTGACTGTTGTGACAAATGAGAATAACGAATTAATACCAACAAGACAAGTCACTAGATGGAAAATCTGCATTGATTATAGAAAATTAAATTTGGCCACCAAGAAAGATCACTTTGCTTTACCCTTTTTAGACAAGATGTTGGATAGGCTAGCTGTGCACAGATATTTTTATTTTTTAGATGGATATTTTGGCTATCATCAAACACCAATTGCTTCAGAGGATCAAGAGAAGATAATTTTTACTAGTCCTTATGGTACATTTTCTTTTCAATGAATGCCCTTTAATTTATGTAATGCACCAGCAACAAAGATGTATGATGTCAGTTTTTAGTGATCTAATTGAAAAAGGTTAAAAGTCTTTATGGATGGTTTTTTTTTTTGTTTGGAACTTCATTTAAAATATGTCTAAATCATCTAGAGAAAGTTTTGGAATGATGTGAAAGGATGAATTTAGTGTTAACTGGAAAAATGTCAATTCATGATTGTAGGAGGAATTGTACTTAGGCATAAAATTTCAAAAAATAACATAGAAGTAAATCTGACAAAAGTTCAAGTTATATTTAACCTGCCTCTACCTACTACTATAAGAGGAGTTAGGATTTTCTTAGGTTATGCTTGTTTTTACAGACAATATATTAAAGATATTTTAAAAATTACAAAGACTGTATGCCAAATTTTAGAAAAAGATACAAAATTTGATTTTAATTAAGTGTGCCATAATGCCTTTAAGACATTGAAAGAAAAATTAATTACTGGTCCTATGATTGTTTCACCTGATTGGGAGAAACCATTCAAGCTAATTTGTGAAGGAGTTGTTTTAGGCTAGAGATATGACAAAATTTTTAAAGTTATATATTATGTTAGTAAAAATTTCAATAATACTCAAATTAATTATATCACTACTAAAAGAGATTTATTAGCCATTGTTCATGCTTTTGATAAGTTTAGGTCATATCTAATTGGAGCTAAATGTGTTATGCATACAGACCACTTGGCTATAAAATATTTGATGCAAAAGAAGGATGCAAAAGAAGGATGCAAAAAAAAATTAATTAGATGGATACTTCTGATGCAAGAATTTGATTTTCTGGTAGTAGATAGGAAATGATATGATAATCAAATAACGGATCATTTTTCTAGGCTGAAACAGGAAGAACCATTCGATCTTAAAAGAGAAATTGATGAAACTTTTCATGATGAACAACTTTATACTGTTAAAGAATGAGAAATATTATAGTATGTTGATCTTCTGAACTACATTGTTAGTGATATTTTATCATATGGATTGACAAAGAAATAAGAGAAGAAATTTATTCACGAAGCAAAATTTTACTTTTGGGATGACCCATATTTGTATAAACAATGCAAAGATTTAGTTATGTGGAGTTGTGTGTCTTATAAAGAAATTGAAGAAGTTATCCAAAAAATATCTTGATTTGAAATTTGGAGGTCATTTTGGGATTCATAGAACT
The DNA here is from genome assembly GCA_003013225.1 of Phalaenopsis aphrodite. Classification (NCBI taxonomy): domain Eukaryota; kingdom Viridiplantae; phylum Streptophyta; class Magnoliopsida; order Asparagales; family Orchidaceae; genus Phalaenopsis; species Phalaenopsis aphrodite. The sequence goes on along the minus strand of NEWO01000789.1, from coordinate 135,709 downwards.
GTTCACAAAATTTTACAATCTGGATTTATTGGCCTACTGTATTTAGAGATGTTAATATATATATATATTGGATTTGTGGTGGAATCTAGAGTACTACTGGTTGAGGATGTTCCTGTCAATCATTCTATAGAAGTAATCCATAGCAATTATAAAGATAATGGGAGAGAGTGTGTCACCTTGTTATATATATATATATATATATATATATATATATATATATCTTCTTCATTGTGGCAGCTGCTCACCTAGCTCTGCTAGGGTTTACGTCTCAATGGTGATGTTTTGCTTCTCCCTGCCCTTCCTTGACTGTGTTTTTGGTTGTCCCCATCTTTCTTCAGTTTCTTGGAGGTGTTTCACTGGTTTGGTGGTTTTTTATCTGTTGCTGCCTTCTCTTAAGCTCCTGAGTTACTTTTCTATTGCTGGTAGCTTTCCTTGTTTGTCCCTCTGTGCTTGTTATTGCTATTCTCAATGGCCTCTACTATTCCCATTGACTTAGAAACTAACATCCAATGGTCTAAAGCCACCTTTGCTGATGTGGTGGGGAAGGGTTTTGAAACTTTGCAAAATGTTAAGAATCTTGTGTTTCCTCAAGCTTGCCATGATGTTGCTTTTGGTAAAGGAGATTGCCCCTTTGTGAAATATTTATGCAGAAAAGGAGGCAAGGTGGCTGCTGTTTTCTCTGATCAGGAAATCTTCTCTTTGGCAAAGGCTAAAAAATTCACCCGGGTGGGTACATTTCAGTTCAGTCATCCAAAAATGGATGAAATAAGGAAGTATTTTGATGATTTAAAGCTGGTTGGTGCTTGGAAATTTGGATTGATGGATGGAAGGCATATAATGATTCATTTAGCAAAGGAAGAGGATTATGCAAGGCTTTTTGCTAAACAAGTTATCTTTTTGGATGGTATCTCTATGAAATTGCTTAAATGGACTATTGATTTTGATCCTTCAAAGGAACCCCCAATAGTTCCCACTTGGTTTAAACTACCTAGATTGAAGCTTCATTTTTTCAACCACCAAGTTCTTCTTACCATTGGAACTACCCTTGAAAGACCCATGAAGCTTGACGCTCCCACATTTAACCTCTCCAGACCTTCCGTGGCTAGAATACTGGTGGAAAGGGTATCACTCAACCTGAAATTGATGAAATATGGTTGGGCACTGCTAACAATGGCTATTGGCAGAAATTTTTTTATGGATCAAAGGCCAAATTATTGTCATAATTGCAAGATGTTTGGGCACACTGACAACATATGTTTCAGACTACATCCTAGGAAAAAGAGTTCAATCTCTGGACATTCACCTTTCCCAAAACAACAACTTACTTCACCATAAATGGACCCATCTTCTCTCACCAGAAACTTGGCCCAAAATCCTGAAAATGTTTCCATACCTACTTCAATTACTCCTACTTTTAATTTCCCACCTTGGTGGAATTCCTATTTGATGCTCCTCTAGATGGAACCTCTGATTTGCCCCCCCTCCCCATTCTTGCCCATTCCCAACCTTTGTATCTCATTCCTCATGTTGAGTTTTTTACCCCCTTAACTGGTGTTGTCCTTCCTGCTGAAGGCTCCTCTGAACCTTCTACTAACCTGATCCCTTTGCCCCTCCTCCTTACCCTTATTGAGGTTCCCTCTTCTCCTTGTGAAGCACCTGTTGGAGTGTGTTCTGAATTGAGATCAGCTATTTCTCCCAAAGACTTAGTTTTAACTCCTTCAAATAAGGATCAAACTGATCTTCCTGTACTGCAGTCCAATACCATCAATGTTGTGGAAGATAATGTGGTTCAACATTTGAACTTAGACCTAGAGGAAGAATGGCAAATCCATCAATCCAAAAAGAAAAAGAAGTTGTTGCATGAGCTGAAGCAAAATGTTGCTACTTCTGGAGAACTCATGTCCAAAAGTTTAGAATCTCTTCCTAGAACAAGGAGGAGAGGAAAAATGATCAATGATTAACCTCCTTTGTTGGAATGTTAGGGGATTGGCTCATCCTAGGTCCCTTAGCAGATTATTGCATTTAAATAGGATTAACAAACTTTGGTGTATTGCTCTTCTAGAACCCATGGTCTCTAAGCACCAAGATTGAATCATTAAAAAATTTCCTGGTTTTCACTTTTTAGCAAATTGTAACAATAAGATTTGGTTACTCTGCAGGAAAGAAGTCAGTTGGCAAATCATCTTAGACCACCCTCAGTTTTTGCATGTATAACTTTCTATGGTTGGCCACTTTGCTCTTGCAACTTTTCTCCATGCCACTAGTTCTTCTGTTGGGAGAGTAGAGCTTTGGAAGGAGCTTCTTCATCTGAGCTTAAATACCTCCTCAAAATGGTTGGTTTGTGGGGATTTCAATTGCATGACTTCTCCTGATGAAAAGGTTGGAGGCAGACCTCCTGATATTAACAAAATGAACTTCTTCTTAGATAATATGCATTTGGCTAGACTCTATGTTTTGGGTTTCTCTGGCCACTGATTCACTTGGAGAAGAGGTAATATTTGGGAAAGAATTGATAGATCTCTTGCTAATGATCACTGGCTCAATGACTTTTTGCATACAACTGTCTCCCATTTATCCATGTTTGGTTCAGATTACAGACCCCTTCTAATCTCCATCAGCAACTCCATAAACCCCACTAAAACTAATTTCAGATACTTAAATGTCTTGTCAACTCATCTAGGCTTTATGAATCTAGTTAATTCTATTTGGGCCAGCTATCATAATAATAATCCTTCGGTGAAATTATGGATTCTGCATAAAAGCCTGGCTACTAAACCAAAGCCTGGAATTGGCAGGCTTTTGGCAATTTAAATACTAGGGTAGTGGAAGCTGAGGCCACTGTGAATAATTTATATTCCAAAATTAGTCAAAATCCTAATTTAGAAACTGAGCTTTATAATGCTAACAAAAGCTTACTCAAAGCTATTCACTTGCAAGAGCAACTTCTTCATCAGAAAGCTGCTCAAAATTATTTTTGTTTGGGGGACAGAAACTCTAGATATTACCATGCTATTATTAATCACAAGAGGAAATGTAATTAGATTCATAAGATCAAATATTCCAAGGGAGACTGGCTAAATACTTCCCAAGATATTGCTGATAATGTTGTTGAGCATTACCAAAAGCTCTTCACTAGAAGTGAGGTGGCTAGGACTGAAGTTAAAGGCAATATGTTTGATCATTGCAGACAATATACCTCTACTCTCAAGCTTGCTGACATTCCTTCTGAAGAGGAGATCAAGATAGCCTTACATTCAATTGATAGCAATAAAGTAGCAGGTCTATATGTCTTTTCTGCTGACTTTTACAAATCAGTCTGGAATGTTATTAAATGTGATGTAATTGATGTTGTGCAGGCCTTTTTCACTGTTCTTGATCCCATTAAATATGTCACATCTTCCACTATTGTTCTCATCTCTAAAGAGATTGTTTGTAACAGATGGGATCAGTACAGACCCATAAGTCTCACCAGTGTGATATCTAAAATTATTATCAAGAACTTGGTGGCCAGAATTCAACCTCATCTGAATAGAATCATCAGCAACAACCAAACTGCCTTCATCAAAGGTAGAAGCATTGTGGAAAATGTTCTTTTAGCCTAGGAATTATTCCAAGATTTGGATAAAAAATGCAGAGGGGGAAATCTGACTTACAAATTGGATATTTGCAAAGCCTATGACACCATCAACTGGGATTTCATTGAGGAGGCTCTTCATGCTAGAGGTTTTGATATGGATTTCATAATCTTAATCAGAAGATGGCTGAAAAATAATGCCCACTCTATTTTCATCAATGGAAAGACCCATGGTTTCCTTACTGCTTCTAGGGGAATCAATCATATGCAGATCATGTTATTCCTTTCTCTAAGGCTACTAAACCTGCTGCTAGACAAATCCAAACTCTTCTCAAGGACTTTCTGTTGTGCTCTGGATTGTAGCTGAACAAACAAAAATGCAGCATTTACTACAGCAAAGGTGTTAAACAACCTTTCAGACAATGGGTTTCTGATTTTACTGGATTTCAAACCCCCAACTCTCATCTGAAATATTTGGGGGTTTATTTGCTGAAAGGTAGGACCAGACAAATCCAATTTGATGATGTGGTTACTAAGATCCAAGCTAAGCTCACAAACTGGACTAACTCATTTTTATCAAATGGAGGAAGGATTATCCTCCTAAAACATGTCCTGTCTGCCTTCCCCTCCTACATCCTCCAAATGGCAACTATGAAAAAGAGGACTCAGCAGCTTCTTGAAAAAACCTTCAATAGATTTCTTTGGTCTGGACAAAGAACTCAAAAACATTAGACCAGTTGGAACTCCATTTGCAAACCAACTGACAATGTGGGTCTGGGTTTAAGAAGTTTCAAGCATCTACATCAGATTAATTTTTGCAAGTTGTGGATACATTTTAGAGCTCAAGAGTCTCTCTGGGCTATCTTTCTTAAAGGCAATTATTGTAAAGGTTCACATCCCTCCCTTGCTACTTCTAAATAGGGAGACTCCAGAATTTGTTCTCATTTGATCAAATATAAAAGCAAAGCGAAGGATTACTTTATATGGGATCTTGGAGAGGGGAATTTAAATTTTTGGCTTGATAACTAGATCGGAGATGTGAAGCTTGCTGACAAGATTTCTGTTCCCTATCCAACTTCTACCAAAGTTTTAGATTGCTGGAATGATAATCAGTGGAATCTTACTGCTTTAAACAACATTCTGGATAACTCTACCATTCACAGGATTCACAGCATCCCTGTTGATACTTATAAGAAAGATAAACTTATTCTAAAGCAAGGGGTTTCCCAGTCTACTACTACTTATATTTATTCCCAACAGCCTCAAAGAGAGAGCTTTCTCTGGGGAAAATCTATTTGGAATACTTTCCTCTCCCCATCTATGTCTTTCTGCTGTTGGAGAATCTTCTATAAATGCCTCCTAACTGATAAAATTCTGAAATTGAAGGGATTGAGAGGCCCTTCTTGTTGTCTTCTATCTAAAGGGCATGAGGAAACAACTGATCACCTTTTTTTCCAATGTCAGTTTGTCCAACATATATGGTCATCTGTCCTAAGTAATTTGAAAGTGCAAACCATCAATCTCACCTGGCAGAAATTCATCTCGTACTAGAAAGAATGGCTTCATTTAAAACTTTTGGTGATCCCATGTGTGGTGGCTTGGTTCTCTTGGATGGCTAGAAATAAGGACAAATTTGAGGAACATTTACCTCATCCCTCTAAGGTGGCTGCTAACTGTTTAGCCTTTCTGAAAAAAATCACTCATTTGAATGCTTTTCTTGATCTTTTTAAGACCAACTCTTTGGCTAATCAACCTATTTTGGAGCACCCTCTGGTTTTTTGGCTCAAACCTCCTGCAGATTGGCAGAAAGCTAATACAGATGGCAGTTTCGATAGGTCCACTGCTCGCATTGGAGGTGTATTCAAGAATTCAAATGGTACTTGTCTCCTTCATTTCCTATCTCCTGTTTTTCTTGTTGATGCTCTGGAAGCTGATGCTTTGGTTCTCTTTTGGGCCATCTATAATGCATCCAAGTCCAAATTTCACAACCTTATTATAGAGACTGATTCCAAGGTCATGATTAGCATTCTCCTTAATATTATAACCTGCCCCTGGCGCATTCTGAAATGGAAGAATAGAATTTCCTTTTACTCTCAGGGTATCAATCTGAAATTTATTTTTATTCATAGAGAAGGAAACAGACCTGCTCATTGGCTTGCTCAGGCTGGTGCTGAGGCAGATAGACCCAACGTATCCAAGCACGATCCCCCACCACTTCATTTACTTCCCAAGGGTGATCTTTCTAATCTGCCTTTCTGCAGATTGTTGTAACTTTGTCTTTTTTCTTATGGTGTTTCATATATATATATACACATACAGTTGTTATATATATATATATATATATATATATATATATATATATATATATGAGCCTTTTTTGCCTTTTCTTTTGTTTTTGTAGGGTATTCTCCTCCCCACCTCTCCTTTTGTAGTCCATTGTACTCCTTTTTTTCTTTGATAACATGTAAGGAGCCATGAGAATGCTCTTTTTATCATATATATATATATATAAGCAATAACTTTACCTCGATGTGATGCTCATAGTGTTTCAATTTTTTTAATAAAAAATTTTTTACAAGATATGGATTTCCGAGAATAAACGTTACTGATGGAGGATCTCACTTTTGGAACGAACGCTTTGAAAAATTAGTGGAAATTTTGAAATTATACAGAGGATTGCAACTGTTATCATCCCTAGACTAGTGTCCTAGCAGAAGTATCTAATCGTGGAATTAAAAGAATTTTGGAGAAAATTGTAAATCGTAATAAAATGCATTAGTTTGTAAGATTAGATTCTGCATTATGGGCTTATAGTCCAGCTTATAAAATCCCATAGGAATATCTCCATATAGATTAATTTTTAGGAAAACTTGTTACTTACTGATAGAATTAGAGCATAAAGCTTATTGGACTATTAAGGAGTTTAATTTTAATTTAAAAGATGTTATAGAGAAAAGATTATTTCAATTGAATGTGATTGAAGGATAAGGAATAAATCTTATGATAATGTCAGGATATATAAAGAGGAAATAAAAGAATGACATGATTGAAAGATAATAAGAAAAGAATTTGAGCCTGGACAAGAAGTTTTATTATACATTACAAAATTGAAATTATTTCCTAAAGAACTAATTTCTAGGTGGACAGAGCCACACAATTGTAAAATTTTATCTCTGTGGAGCTGTTAATATTGATGATCCTAAGACTGGAAATATATTTAAAGTGAACGGGCACAAACTGAAACAATATTTTGATATTCAAAGGCCAAATTTTAAAAAGACTGTAATGTTGGGTTGCCTAGCGTAAAGACTGGGAATGTTGGGCTGACGACATTAAACCAAGCGCTTTATGGGAGACAGCCCATATTTATGTTTGTTTCTATTGCTTATCTATTTTTATAAGTAGTATTATATATATATGGATATTTATGCTTTCTTTATGAATTTCATGTAGTTGGAGATTTAATATTGAGAAAATACTTTAAAACATCTTTATTTACTTAATTATATGGATGATTTGAGAGTCATTTAGATTTAAAATGAAACAGTGCAGAAATCTGAACTGGCGCCAGAGTCGCCAGATTTGGTGCCTGACGCGCCATTTTCTAGAGAGCTAGCACCAGATGTGTCAGAATTTGATGCCAGAAGTGTTGCGGTTATCAGAACAAAAAAAAAAGACAATTCAAAAGGCAGTTTTGGCAGTTTTTCTTCCTAATAACTATAAAAAAACTAAATTTAAAGTTATTTAAGAGGGGAAAATGAATGGAGAGTCACAATTTTTCAAATCTTATGGCTTCCCACTCTAAAGAAACCGTTAGATTTGGAATTTTCAACAGGAGGAAGTTCAACAATTTCAACGCAAAGAAGTTATACGATCATTTTATTTGAAGAAGAGATTAATCAAGGAGCAAGGGTTCATGAATTAAGGATTCAACACACCAAATACTTGAGTGAAGGAGATTAATGCACATAAATGCTGGGAAGTACTTTGCATAAAGTTGTGTCTGAGTATTAGCATCCTTACTAATAAACTTTTAATGAAATTCTTTTTCATATAGATATTCTAAGCATCTTTGATATAACAAATTACAATTCTTCTTGAAATGAATAAAGATTTAGAAATCTTAGACTTAATTACTAGGTGTTCTTATACTTATAGTTTTAACCTAAGTTGTTAAAAAATTTTATTAAGTTGTACTATTATGTTTATTAAACCAAATTATAGAACTTAATAAGTTAATCTTTGTCATAAGTCATATTTTTATGTACTAAAAGAGTAACTTGAGGGCAAGTAACATTTAGGTTTGGGAGATTTTGATACACCAAAATAATGTACAATTTTATCTATTCATTTTATGATTAAATTTGATGTTATTGCACTTTAAATAAGTGTATTTTCATGTTTTATTACAGGTATATTTATTTTAGATAATTGGAGCAAAAAGGAAGAAATTTGGAGTCAAAACGGAGCATTTCAGCATCCTGGTGCTAGATGCACCAGAACTGGTGCTAGAGAACTGGTGCCAGAGGTCTGTGTGCAAATAAATAGGAAAATATAATTTTATGGGTGCAAAATTGAATATTTTAAGGTGGCAGATTAAAATCCCTAATTTGGTCTAGTTTCTTGGAAACTAAAGTGAGATTGTTAGCTCTCAGGGGAGTGAGAAGTGAGAGCTCTGAAGTGGTAGACAATATCCTTTCAACTTAACCACGAATTTTGGGACCAAACTCTGTATTACTCAATGTTCTTTATTCAATCTCAGAGGGTAAGGAATATGATTACTCATATTTGGCACAATACAATTTTATATGTATTTTAAATGATTTTAACTACTTCACAGTCCATAAACTCATTGTAAAGGGGAAGGATGTTTTCTTAAATTTGAACTCTTCACTACAAAACTTTTTTTAGTCTTTATAAGTTTACTTTTGAAGTTTAGCAATTAGTTAGGTTAACTTAGTTCTCTTAATTGCATTTAATTTAGCGCACTTTAAATTTACTTTTGATTTGTTTTGCTTACTTAAGTTTTATAGTTTGAATACTGTGTTTGACGTTATAACCATAAGAATTTCCAACTCCCTATGGGATCGATACTTAAGACTCCATTAGAGCCCTTTATTTCTTAAGAGATACGTATGCTTGCTTATTATTATGGTTTGACAGCTTAAATATTTTAAACGATAAAACTATTTATACTGGATTTATTTTTATTTGGATTTAACTACATATTTACTACTTGTTCTGTCATGTATGTATTATAGTATTGAAAGATATTTACAATGCACCACAAAACCACCACATCAGTGTGCAAAAGAACTATGCCTAAGTGCCCAGGACTGGCACTTAAGCTGTTGTATAATAGATAAAGGCTCCTAAGCACCGCATACCTCGTGCATAAGCACCGGAGGTAGTTATTTGATGATTCAATAAATTTAGATGAAGTTTTGAAGGGGTGTTTGAAGCAACTCTTGGTGAAAACGTGGTTTATGGTTAATGGACATAAAAATACATTCAAATTCCTATTCAAACGAGGCAACTCTTGGAAGATTCATTGAATGAGAACACATGTTTGAAGAGATACCAAAGCACCTATTGGGAAATTATAAAGGAAGACTTGGATTGAATAAAGGAGGGATTGAATTAACCGCCGCTGCCGCCCCCACTCTTAGAGACTTCTCTTATCATAAAATTATGGTACTTTTAGAGAGAATGAAGGGAAGAGTTGTAGTGTTTTAGTAAAGAGTATTGTAAGAGAAAGGAAGAGAAGAGATTCATAGAAACTTTAAGAGTTTGTTGAAGAAGAATTGGAGATAAGTTTTCATCTCTAGACTACATTTTATTTGATTTAGACTTCTTGTGTGTTTACATGATTTCTACTTTTTAACTTAAGTTTTGTTGTGTTTTCTCTGTAAATTCTGAGTATTTTTCTCCATCTTTTTCCTTATGATAATTAATTAAGTGTTCGATGGAATTTGAGTGAAGTACTAGCCTTTAATGTCGGAATAAGTTGTGATGGTTTTAATCCTTGTACATCATTTACTTATTGATTTGGTCAATTAAGATGCCAATATCTATTGTGAGAACATATAAGATCCAAGATGGTATTATCTCAGTCAACTAATGGTAAGAATTACATGTGATTGTATGGATGAGAATGTAATTCATATGGTTGAGTGTAAATAAATAGAGAAATAAAAATTCAAGGGTGTAAAGTTAGAGGACTTTAAAGTGATGGGCTAAAAACCCCAATTTGATTTATTATTTTAGGTCTTGATACGAGATGTTAGCCCCCTGGTGGAGGGAGAAGAGGGAACTCTAGAGTGAGAGCTAGTATTTTCTCTACCTAGCCCGTCTTCAGGACTATTTAAAGTTTATATTAGTAAATGTTATTTATAACATCTCTAGTAAAGGTAAATAATAATATTTCTCATAATTGGCTAAACACAATTTTAAATACATTCCAATAGAATTTCTACACTTATTATTGATTTAATATAAGGAAAAAGATATTTTATTTATATTGCTTTCTTCTTACAAATATCTAGTTACATTTAATTAGTTGTTTACTTATTTTCAATTATCAAAAATTACCAAAAAGAATTGAACTTTCATTCCTATTACATCATCTACAATTTGAGAAAGAATATTTTTCAAAGTAGAGACTGTTTTCTAATTTCACTTAAAAGATTGAAATTCTTCCTGTGGGTTCGATATTTGGGGTTTATTCAAAAAAATCCTATATTACTTGATAATGATATGTATACATGTGTAGTATCCCAATATTTAAATATAATAGTTGCACTCTTATTTTCTTTGGAGTCAAGTTTTTGGCACTGTTGTAAAGAAAGAAATATAAATACAGAAAATTAAAAATATAACAACACATACTTGGTGGTAATCGTAAAATTCAGCATTCTTTACCCTCTCCCGAGTGCTTAAAAAGAATTTCTTAAAATGACTTTAATTCCATAAATCACATTTTAAACCCATTAAATAATATTTCCCTAACATTTTCATCTCTCTAAGAAGCATATCCACCTATGCTCCAGAGTTAAACAAAACTAACTTAGTTGATTCCACCATAGCTCTGCCGAGTCATTATAGTTCAAGACACATTTTAAAATTTCACTTAGCTAGAATGAAAAGTGAATGAAGACCTAAAAATTAATCATCATATTAAGTAATTTAAAAGAATTTTCATGGTATTTAGCATTCCTACACATCCTACTTAATCAGCAAGGTAAGGTATAAAGTTTTACTTAGAAAGCATGAAGAACATACCACAAAGCTTCATTTGAAAATAAGAGAATTCCACTAAATGATGTGTTTGAATAAACACAAACAATAAAATACACAAAAACTTTTCTTCCTTGCCTTTATAACTAAAGATGCTCCATAATATGCTTCCATTACTATTACTCCTGAAGTATCTCTCTATCCTCAGCCTTAGAAGAGGAAGGAGGAGATTCTAAACCAGACTACAAACTCACATCAATCTCCCTAAATTTACCAATCCTAAATGTACCAGCATCAATCCTTCTACCATATTTCAACAAATTTAACAACTCTTTTGACAGAAAAAATATAGACTCCATTTCCAGCCCATAGACCACTCAATGACCTCCCAATAACTCCCCTTGATAGGCTTTTGAACTACTCAAAAATGTCTCAGGCAGTTGTTGAAACCTCGAAAATAGTCTCTTGATTTGCATAGAATAGTCTGGATGCCTTAGATCCCAAGCAAGTGGCACCTAGGCTCCAGTGTCATGATGCTTTGACACTAAGTGAGTGGTACCTAAGCGCTACATTCTTAGTTGTCTAGGTGAGGGACTGACGCCTAAGAGCCCATAGGTCCATCTCCTAGGCGCTAATTCTTCATTTTGCTCCGTTGCTTTAGGCCCCTCAACATTTCTCCACTTCCAACACCTATCATACTTGCAAGGAAAACTTGAAACTACTTTCTTTAAACTGCAATTTCATCTATAAAAATGTACAAAACATTAAGAAATTTAAGCATTATATTCTACACATTAAAATCCCACATGCTTAAAGGTTAATTGTTCTCAAGTAACACTATAATTTAAATACCAAATTTTCTAATTTGATAAAGTGGGTTCCATAAAAACTATCAACACTTATGTATCAAGAACTTTATAGTGATGAAAAATAAAAACTCCAGTAAACTAGTTTAGTCCTAAGCTCTAAGAAAAATTGCATTCAACCAAGAAAATATGATTTTCTATTCACTTTCAAAAAGAAATTAAAAAATGTTGAATAGGGTTCATTAGTTGGTAAATATATAGAATGTAAGCAATCCTAAAAATTTTACAAGTACTTCCTAAACTTTAATAAACTAAGAAATGTAGTGGAGTTGAGAATTTGAAAAGAAATAGTCAAACCAATTTCTGATATGGCTTCTCCTCATTTTATATTTTATTTTATGCTCTTCTTCCTTACATAGGAATTATATTTCAATCCTTATCATATTGTTATGTGGATTATTATATTTAGATAAGCCTTGTAATAATTTTGAATTTCACTATCATCTCTTTAAATTAAACACTCTACATTCCTCTTCTTTATAATTTTTCTTTTAAAAAATTTAAGAAGTATTATATAAAAATTTAACTTTGAGGAGACTCAATTAATATGAATTATACATATCTAAATGTACTTAATTTAACAATTATGTAACCCCTTTTAAAAGAATAAAGTCAAATTAGTGTTTTATAAGATGAAATGCAAAATTAATTCAACACTAGTCTAGCCTAATTTGCATAATATTTGAAATGAATAAAATATTTTTTTCCTTTGCCAATATTATGATAGTTTCAAATTTAACCCCACATTCCTCAAGTTACTTAATCATAGCAATTCATAGTCAGTTTTTTTAGGACAAATAAGTTTAAGCATTTAAAAGATTTTTCTCTTTCCCCAAAATTAATTCTAAACATTTTCAACAATTTAAAACATGAATATAAATGGGAAAAATGGTCTAAAAATGCTTCCTACCACATGTTTTTATCAACAAGAACAACAAGTTTAAGCAAGAATAAACATATATGAAATAACAAGTAAATCTAAACAAAATAGTACACTGAGCAAAATTACACTAGAAAGTCTGAATATTACAATAAACAAATAAAAATAGTTCCACAATAAAAATACATAATTTTCCAAATAAAATTACATCAGTACCATCATCAATAAATGAAAAAATTACATCCAAAATATTCACATAAAAGAAAAAAAGTGAAAACCACTCGACATCCTCATCTTCGTCAGAATCTTCTTCGTAATTGTCATTTTACTCTTCTTCCTCCTTAGAGTCCTCCTCCATCATCTTACTATGCTCGTAGGATTGATAAGAAGTATACTCAGGAAACTCAATGGGATTGTTCCCTCCAATCGATTGATTCATCTTGTACATTGCCAACTTGGTGGCCTGAAAACTAGCAGACTAATCCTATTGGATTTTGTTCTGTCAATCCATATGTGATTTATGATCTACAAGATTTATACTATCATCTGCATAATATAAATTTCATCCTCAATCTTACACAATCTTTATGACATAGAAGCCAGGCTAATGGAAGGACAAGGCTGAGAATAGGAAGAAGAGGGCTGAGAAGAAGTGGCACTAGTGTCAAAAACATCACATTTACAATATAAACTCAAGTTATTTTTGGAGATGGGCTTCAGAGACTAAAGCTTCTCCTCCTAACTTCTAAAATAAAAACCTAAATCTTTGGCACAACAAGAAGATGGTAGATGGATGCCCCAAACTAATAGTGGATCCCCTTGTAGTATTGACTATGGAACGGTGAATGAGGGACCATATATCTATAAATTTCTTGATTTGGATGTAGAAATTCAAAGAGGCTCTATCTCTGGTAACCTCACTTAAATTGATAAAGGGAAGGAGCTTGAAATAAATAAAGTAGCGCTAAGTCTTTGAGGCTACATTGAGCATGGAGGAAGGAAAGTTGATTTTAAGATCATTTCGAACCTTCCTAGCCCCCTATCATCAGTCAGAAATCTAATGATCTCATCTAAATCAGTATCTACATGAGTGAAATAAGATTAGAAACTATCAGGTACATCCCTCAAAGAAATATAAAGTGGTGATCTGGGAAGAAGAGATGTCCATCTACTTCTCTCTCACAGATACTGAATCATCAGAAGCCTCTGAGAGATTAGCATAAACCTCCTTAACAACTGAAATCAGAGCTGCACCAGTATTGTAACAAAGATTCTCCCAATCTCTACTTACAATCATGCTTTTAACATCACCCATAAAGTTGATGAATCCCCGCTTAGCAATAACCTTCTTCAATGTTAAGAAGTCATTGTATCGCTCCTTAGCTTTGAAACTTACTAATTTCTTCATGTCAAACAAAGATTTAGACTTGTCACCCTTTGTTTTTTGTGCCATTGAGAAGTACATAGATAAAAAATACAAGGAACAAGGATTACTAGTAATATAGATTCAACAAGTTGCAAATCAAGAGCACAATCAAGCTTTTTCCAAAAAAAATTTCCAATATGATGTTCTCCATCCAAAAACTGAAAAATCTCAGATGAAAATTCAAGGAAAACATTTAGGGAGTGAAATTTACCTCCTAGGATTGATTTCCACTCACAAAATCTTCTTGAATCAACAGAAATGGGAAACAAAATTATTTTTCTAGATATTACCTCTCAGTCGTCAAAGAATAGAAGAAAGAGGGTTCGTGAAAATGATATGAACCAACCAAGTTTTGGGATTAACAACTGAACAGAGAGAGTAGCACCTTGGTGTCGTGAGAGCAGCACTAAGGTGTTGCTTGCCTAGAGTGGCGCCTTGGCTCCCGAGTGAGTGGTGCCAAAGTGGCCAAACTAAATTTGGCCTAGCTACATGTTCTGCAATATTCATCCGCCCACCCCAAGTTTTTAATCAGGCTTAATACCCTATAAATAAAGTTAAATAAGGCCACTCATCCTCTTTCTCATCTTATCTCTCTCCTCTATTTCATAATCTCCAGCAGAATCTACCTCTTTTGACTACGAGGTGCTTTCACACATTTTTGTAAGGAAAATATTATGGATCAGATAACACATTAACTATTTTAATTGGCTTATATGGTTCCAACCTATTAGTACTATTTTGTCTGATAAAGTATACACCTCGACCTCTACAATAAAGGAATCATCCATCAGTCCTTCAAATTTTTGGACACAAAGATCATCTTAATAAAAGAACAAGGTCGGGAATAAGAAGTATCAAATTGAGATAAACTTGTCCCTTGTCTAAACTCAACTTGTCTCCTTTATATCCTTATGTTCGATTCAGTTTTATGCTGTAGAGAACACAGTTGCTCCTACTAACTTCTCTGGATGAGCCATTGCTCTTTATGCACTTACAAGAGGTTAAGGAATAAGTATGCTCTTATTTGATACAATATACTTTATAAGAATTTGACTTATTCATTGATTATAATCTCATTGCAAGGAGAATGATACTTTCTAAAATTTAAGCTCTTCTTCATAAAACTTAGTATATTGATATTAAAATTTACTTTGAGTTTAGAGATAATAGTAGTAGATATTACTCACATAGTTTAAAAAGACAAAATTCTTACTTGCATTCATAGTTAAATTTTCTACAGTTTAGATAAAGTTTCTTTGAGTTAATATTATAAGATTTTCAAATATCGCTATTGGATCAATATTTAGAATTCTATTAGAACCCTATACTACTCGTGTGATATGTATACTTGCGTTATCATCCTAGCAAATAATTAAAATAAATAAATATTACGTTAAATTGTTAAGAGTGGTAGTTATAAAGATTTAAAGAAATATTAACTATCCTGAAGTATATTATTGTTGTGGCTGCCACAACACCCGCATAAACAGCCCCATCTTCATCAGTGTAATCATGAACATTCTACAACGATGTAACTTGTATATGGGTTGTCCTGTACCAAGCATTTGCTTTCCCAAAGGTGGTGTGTCGTTTGGAAACCTCATCAACTCAATTGCTTACACGGCTCAGTAAAATCGTTGCAGTAATGCCCAATTTCGAGGCTTCAAATCTTGCCTCATTCGGACACTTCTGACTAACAGCTGACCAAGCAGCACTTTTCTGTTCGAATCCAACAATGAATTCAAAACTTCTGCAGTGATATTTGTTTGAGGCATTAGCCCTACCATTAGAAGGGCATTCTTCTTGATTATTATTCTCTTGCATATGGATATCTCCCTCATCCACACTTATAGTCAAGATTACATTCCTACTTTCATCTCCAACATTAATTGGTTCATAAGATTACGAATCGTTCTTAGATGATTCACCCTGGTCATTCAAATCCTCCTTGGGCTACTTAGAATGACTTCTGCCATGCTGTTTAAGTGGAGAATGAGAGTAGTGTCTAACTTGGCTGTTTTTCAGCAGCAAGTTTACCACTTTCAAGATCCTTTGCAGGATTCTGGAAAGTAATTGTTGATTCAAATTGTACTAGTGAATGAATTAGTATTATTTCTTCATCTCTTAACTCTTCCAAATGCAAGTAATCATTATTCCTTTGTAACTACCAAGCTGATTGAATGCAGGTCAACTGGATGTTTTTCCTATGTTGATTTGGGTGTTAGCATAACTTGAGACCATATAATTCGTTGATTTCAAAAGATGACTTCAGCACAGTGCTTTTTACATACATGTCACTTCACCTTTGCATTTCAATGTGTATTCTGTATTTTTAAGAAGTTAAAACGGTGGAATTTTTTATGTGACAAGCATGATTTGGGTGGTATAAATGTGAAAATTAACATTTAGGTGTTATACATGTAAATACGTAGAAATTTAGTGGTATGTATGTAAATGACCCCAACTATTAAATTTGCAAATCCTCTCTTTGAGTTGTGCTTCAAGTTTATGTTTGTTTCTTTCCTAACTTCAATATGGTGAGATGAACTATATTTCGTTGCATGCAGTCCAATTGATCCATCTTTTATTGCTACAGGAGTTAGACGATGGAGGATCTTTTTGGAAAGTTGGCTCTCATAATTCAAGTTTATAACTCCATATCTATCGGTAATAGAATTAACTTCATCTACTTTATAACTCCATGTAGAGACGATAGAGGCTCATCTTCTCACAAGATTAAAGTTTATGCAAATAGCTTTACATTGTTTTTTTGGAAGTGTTTTGCTTTACTCTCCAATTTATATGGGAGGGAGGATGTTTTGTACTTTCATTCTGTAAATGTGTAAATTACTTACTAAATCATAAAAATGTGATTTTAATCTTTTTGGGTTGTCTAAATGAAAATTATCTTTTTATCTATTTGTTTTAAATAGTCTATTTCATTTTGCAAAAATTAAAATAGTGGTATTATTAATGATATGAAAGATTTGGGTGGTATAAATGCAAAAAAGCGAAGTTTAGGTGTTTTATAAGGACGTTGGCCCTTTGATAGCTCCAAGAATTTTTAACCGGACAAGTTCTCTAAATAAGCCTTGCTCGAGAGTCATGTTGTTGCTGTTTTTGTGCGGATTTTAGCAACTGGTCTATTCAATGTGCTTATATTGCTCTCTTTGCTTTGCCTTCTAAACTTTCTTATTGTTCTTTAAATATCTTCTAATTAATTTTTCAAAAAGTGTAATATGCTTTTTCATGCCTATGTAAGGTGTTGTGTATGTAAATATCGTAGCATAGCTATGAGATATCTAAATACATAGGAATTGAGTGGTGTGTATGTAAATCTTTGTGTTAAAAACAATTTCAATGCCCATAATTTTTTATAAAATCTTTCACACCAGCAAACAATCGAAGCTGATCTGCCCCATAATTTTTTTTTTAAATTTATAACAATTCGATAGATTAAAAGAAAAAATTTAATAAGTCGTCACGTTAGTGGCGACTTTGCACTGGCGTGGACTTTGCCAATTCTCGAATATATATATTTTTTTCCCACGTAGTGAGATTTTTTTTTTTTGTTACTTTTGTGTCCAATAAAAAAATATATATTTTTTTTATTTTAAAAATTTCACCTTGTGATAATTGACACACATAAACTAAATTACCATAATCTTTTAAGTCGATTAAGGTGGTGTAAGTTGAGCTCATTAACGATTTGTGTTTGAGACAGCTTGACTCACTTCCAAGACTGCCCATTCCCTCCCATTCCTCCCCTTCCTCAACTTCAAGTTGATCGGTCTGAAGAGTCAATCGAAGGAATTTTTATTCGATACGTGTACCGCATGAAGGCTTGCAAACGGTAGTTAATAAGAAGCTGACACGTGGAATCCAGCCCCACTGCTATTATTTATGTTAAAAACTCTATTTTTTGACGCCCGACCCGGCCTGACCCTCCTTTTTTCAAAAAATTTAATGCATAAGGTCTTTTCCTGGTTTTCCCCCACTTTACTTTCGCACTTTAAGGTTTGGAGCTGCTTAAATGGATTGCTCTGCCGACGAAGAGAACGACAACCACTTCCAGTTCCGTGCGAGTTTAACTTCATTCAGAATATTTTCGATGAATACAACGAGAAGGACATCCAGATCCAAGTGAGTTTAGCTTTGTGGAGAATGTTTTTTTTTTTATCTTAAAGACATTGTTGTGGTTTGGGTTTCATGCGAGTTTTATTTTTTGATTTTATGGATACTTCTGGCATTTTTTTTGGGTTTATTGAAGGTTTAATTAGTTGATTTAAGAGTATTACTTTAGTTTTTTATCTGAGGTATAGTTCTGACATATCATTGCTTGTGTTTAACAGTTTGTTTCTCTAGGTTTATCAGAGTTTTACTTTAGTGGTTTTCATTTTATTCAAAGTTGTTGTTGTTGTAACTGTTTATGTTATGCTTGCATTTAGGTCGGGGTAATGGTTTATGGTGTTACCGCGGTATTATCTTGGCAGTATTCTCATATTATTTTGGTTAATGAGGGATGTTGGTGTTATTGTGGAGTTATTGTGCTATTATTATGATTTTATTGTTGTGCTATTGTATTGTTGAAGAGAGTTTTTTGGCTGCGGCTTTATGGTTTTGTTGTTGTGTGATAATGGTGTTATTGTCTTCGTTGTTGGTGTTATTGTGGGGTAATGGTTTATAATGTTACTGCGGTATTATCTTGACAATATTCTCGTATTATTTTTGTTAATGAGGGATGGTGTTGTTGTGGGGTTATTGTGGTATTATTATGGTTTTATTGTTGTGCTATTATACTGTTGAAGAGAATTTTTTTGTTGCGGCTTTATGGCTTTATTGTTGTGTGATTATGGTGTTATTGTCATTGTTGGTTTAATAGACGCACTTGTTTTACTATTGTCTTCTTATTTGTATTTCTATAACTTAAATCATTGCATGCAGGAAAGGAGGAAGATAGGTGAACAAACCAAGTACTGTTTTTTGTACCATTTGACACAACTTTGTGAGCAATGAGATAGAGTTATTTATTGACTCATTGAGAGCTTGGTCAGCATCATGAAGAATTTGAAGATTGTAATATATGAAATATTTATTTTAGTTGAGGGAGAGTTTCCTGATTTCTTGGAG
This sequence comes from Phalaenopsis aphrodite, assembly GCA_003013225.1. Classification (NCBI taxonomy): domain Eukaryota; kingdom Viridiplantae; phylum Streptophyta; class Magnoliopsida; order Asparagales; family Orchidaceae; genus Phalaenopsis; species Phalaenopsis aphrodite. The sequence continues at coordinate 116,597 of NEWO01000789.1, read as the reverse complement.
GCAATAAGATGGAGTTATTTAGTGATTCATATAATTTTGATTGATAAGCAATCGAAAAATCATTTGCATCAATGATCAAAGGTTGATTGAGAAGAAGTTTCAGGTGGTTCGCACATCTAAAGTTGATCGAGTTATATAATCTGATGCCAATGCCGAAGATGAGATTTGTATCAAATAAGTAGTAATGGGTTTGTTAAACTGTGGAAATAGAATAAAATGTAATTGTAAGCTTTGATGTTCGGTACCGCATGCAGGCCTTCATGCGGTACACGTAGCAAATAAAAATTCCAATCGAAGACATTGAGAGATTCTTTAATCTCTTGTTGCTCGCTTGGATGGACAATGAGATTGAAGTGAAATAGACAAATATATACATATATATATATATATATATATATATATATATATATATATATATATATATATATATATATATATATATATATATATATATATATA